>BQNB010103831.1:4511-23948 GCA_026074375.1 Tanacetum coccineum
TATATACCTGAGACATGACGGACGAAGGGGGGTGTTTGGATTTGACCGTGAAAATTAAATGATTTTTGAGGGTCGATCCGGAGAGAAGAGAAGTGTTTGGGAGTGTGATGAAATGAAACAACAAAGGGAAGGTTTGATATATATGTTGGTTTTCGGTTCGTTTGTTTTCGGTTCGGCTCGGTTTGGTTTTCGGTTTTTCCGCTCACCCCTAGTTCAATACCCGAAAACTGAAACCAAACCGAATCGAAAAATACCGAATCGAATTTCTCGAAACCGAACCAAACTAAAAAATCGATTTTCAGTTTGGATATATATATTTTGGCAATCTAAACCGAAAAAAGAATTTATATAAATATATATATTTTTATATATAAAACGACCATTAAAATTTTATCATAATATAAAAAACATTGTATATGTTTGAAATAAAAAATATAAAAATCTATATGATTAAGTTTTAAAAAAATAAAATAATGTAATTCGGGTAATTCAGGTCAACACAAAAACCGAATCGAATTCAAATTCGATTTTCAAAAGCGTAAGAACATTCTCATCTGGTAAATTCGATTTTCAAAAGCGTAAGAACATTCTCATCTGGTGGATCGAACCTGTGATGCCTCCTAGCTTAATGCTATAAGCGTGCAACGATTTCCACCAACTGAGCTACCCTCACACCTGATTAAATACTTTACTTATGTCTATTTAAAGACGATTGCATGGGTATGTTATTTTTATTTCACAACAAAATTAATATTTTCCCTTTTTTAAAAAAAAAATCATATTTACTTAAACATGCATTAAAAACATTGTACATTATATATTTAATAATATTACTTTAGGTATATATGAAATTAATCACAAAAACTATGGTCACTTTCAACGCCCATCTCCCATTTTGGTCATGTTTTACCGCTCAGTTGTTCTACCCCGTTAGATGCGACACGTGACATTTTTCAAATACAAATTTCTAGGCCCACCAATCATTAGGTTGACCTAGTAAATCATATAAAAGTCTCACTAAAGTCAAAAGCTTTTTTGTCTTTTTGTCCACGTATGTTGCTAAATCGACGGTTGCTCAATCGACGGATGCTCGACTGATGACGTACTTTAATATTAGGCAGTGAAGAAAATCTTTGACTATTTTGAAAAAGATTTCGTTGGCATTCGTGCATGGCCGGATTCTAAAAACACTTAAAACACACACAAAACACTTAAAACACACACAAAACACACTTAAAGTCTAAACCAAAGGATAGTTATTACTGTATATGTTTGGCTCAGTTCTTATATGGCCCATCTACTCTTTGTGCTAAAAAGAATTGTTTGACATAGTATGTGTTTGTTTAGGCTTATATATACGGGCTCATGAGTTTATTTGACTTTGGCTTATATTTCATAAGCTTTAATTTTTTTTTGCTTATTTT
The DNA here is from genome assembly GCA_026074375.1 of Tanacetum coccineum. Lineage (NCBI taxonomy): Eukaryota > Viridiplantae > Streptophyta > Magnoliopsida > Asterales > Asteraceae > Tanacetum > Tanacetum coccineum. The sequence continues at coordinate 5,936 of BQNB010103831.1, forward strand.
GAAATTTATGTGTTTATATAAGTTTATCATATCGTAATAAACTTATATAAGCCTACGCGTTTATAAGCCGAAAAATTGAGTCTTACAAAATATGATCCAAAATTAAATAAGCTCATAAGGCCACATATAAGTCGAAACAAACACCCCATAATAAGGCTGCTTTTTTTAACCATGATTTTCGACTTGTTGACAACTAATCACTGGGGTTGAACCCATCACCACACAGACTCAAAGCAGCTAAAGTCTTCCATTTTCAGGAGGTTGGCGTGAAAATTTCAAAGTTGTTTGCACTTAGCAGAACTTGAAGTTGAGACCTCACATATTCTATAGTGATAGCCACAAATCCTTTTGCCATTAAGTAACCCTTGAGTGGCTTATAGTAAGGCTACTTGTTTTAGAGTGTTCGGTTCAGCATGTTGTACGCCGGCTAACCCGTACTGCCGATTTATGTTATTGGTTTTCTGTCAAGAGTGTAACGAGTGCTATGTGTTTTTTTCCTTTATAGTGTAAATTAAATAAAAGTTGTGGGTCTCGTGTTCATATAGTTGATAGACACTTATAGGAGCAAAACACTCGAATAAGGCAAATAGCTAACTAGGAGTATAAGAACAAGAATTACACTCGAAAATTAACCAAATGATTGTGATCGGATTGATGAATTGAAGTTGTTACAAGAAAGAGAAATTTAGTTACAAATTGATAGACAAAGTGAGAAATGAGAAATGGAACAGTATTTATAGACAATGAAACGAAGGTTGGGGTTGAAATGGGTAAACCAAAATTTTCCGCCAAGAATGAAGTTTGACTTTCCAGCTTGTTAACTTTTTATTTTGACTTTCATTCAAGCTCATATCAATACCACTCCCTTCAAACAATTCTTGTCCTCAAGAATTAAAAGAGAACTCGTGGAATTTCTTCTCTAATTCAGTGGCTATCTCTCAAGTAGCATCATTAATAGTTCCATTAGACCACTGCACCAGAACATAGATCACCATTTTGTTGTTGACCTTCACCATCTTTCTTTCCAAAACCTTAACTGGTATACGCACCAGACTGCCATTAGGGTCACATTGAGGAAGCACTGGTGGCACTGAAATTGGGTCACCTTTGAAAAGCTTTAATTGGGATACATGAAAAACTGGGTGGATTTGTGCAGACAAAGGTAATAGTGATTTGTAGGCCACCTTTCCCACCTTATTCACCACCTGAAAAGCCCCATAGTACTTTGGTAGCAACTTGTTATACTTTACCTTTTTTACTGAAATTTGTCTATGAGGTTGAAGTTTAAGCACACCCATTGACCCACTTTAAAACTTTTGTTAGTCCTATGCAAATTTGTTGCAGCTTTCATTCTTGCTTGTGCCTTATCCAAATGAAACTGCAGCATCTTAATAATAGCTTCCCTAGCAGCCAAAGATTTGTCCACACTATCCACATTACTTTGTCCAAGGCTGTAAAGAATAGGTGAACTAGGTGGTTGACAATACACAACTTTAAAGGAGTGGTTTTAATAGTTGTGTGAAAATTAGTGTTGTACCAGTACTCTGTAAGTGGCAACCATTTAGCCCATTCTTTAGGTTTTTCCCCAGTCATACACATAAGGTAACATTCCAAACCTCTATTCACTACCTCAGTATGCCATCTATTTGTGGATGATAGGCAGTAGAGAAGTGTAAGCTTACTTGCAACATTTCGAAAAGTTCCTTCCAAAACAGGCTCAAGAAAACTTTATCCCTATCACTTACAATCACCTTTGGCAAACCATGTAGTTTATAAACATTGTCTAAGAATACTAGAGCAACTTGTATTGCAGTAAAAGGATGACTCAAAGTCATGAAGTGACTATACTTGGTTAACCTGTCTACTACCACCATTATCACTGTTTTGCCATTGGAATTAGATAAGCCTTCCACAAAATCCATAGATATTTCTGACCAAATGAGTGTAGGCATAAGAAGTGGTTGAAGCAAACCTGGGTAGGAAGAAAGGTCAGCTTTACTTCTTGACAAATAGCACATAAGGCCACAAATTCCTTAACCTGTTTCTTCAACTTCCTCCAATAACAAAATCCTTAAATCCTTTAAGTGGAGAGAAGTGTAAGTTTAGGCTTAATTTTGTCTGACTTCTTCTCTTTTCTTTCCAACTCGGGAACACAAAACTAAAAATCAATTTTTTTCTTTCTTCTCTTCTTTTTTCTCTTCTTTGTCCTCTTCATTTCTCTTCTTTCCATTTTACACTCGAGAACAGAGTATTAATGTCACATCAAATCAAAGCCCATACTAAACCCTGATACCAAACATGCCCTTAAACACACAAATTCTTACCTCTCTCACTTGCGCATGACAAACAACAAGATAACTTGTACATACAGTTAATGATGAAGACTTAAGAAAGATTTATAGAAACATTTTACTTTGACAACTTGCAAAATATTAAAAACTTAAAAGACTTTCCTGTGATATTCTTAATTGTAATATCAAAACTAGTTAGAATAAAAGACTTAAAAGACTTTACCTGAAATCATTACTTGAAACTGTTTTAAAGAGCCAAAACAAATTTAAGATGATCAGGGACAAGAATCTATAGCTAAATGTTTTATTTATGTGTATTAGTTATCTTTATGTTATGTAATGCACAAAAGTGAGATGTAGGAATTTTTGTTTTTGGGTAAAGGGTTTCTTTAGTAAATTTATTACTCTAAAAAACAGTTAAGTACAAAGGATGAGGGTGAGCCTCACATCTCCGCCCGTTACATAGGCAAAACTACTTCCTTAAACAAAGGCACACAAAATGCCTAGACTACAAAATAAACAATAATAACTATTTCTTCTTACAACCTCGAACTTTCATATCCAAATTATCGCATATAGCTTGATGTAGGAACTTTTGTTTGTGCACGGTACAACATATAACTGATATGGTTATAGATTATGAGGTCACACATTAACACGAATGAGAAACCAAGTACAAATGTACAATATACATAGGTAGTATGTATATTGTCACAAGTAAACATTCACGACACTATATTGATGTTCGTCAAAAGTACTTATAAAATGGAAAGATTATACAAACCTAAATACAAAAGTATCTTGGCAAGTATTAATCACATGAGTATTAATCTCGTGAGTATCGTTTCGAGGAGTAGCGACTTTGAGATTCGTCAGTTAATATAGCAGCTAGTATTTATATGGTGAACTAAAACTCAAACAATAGTTAATTTATACACGAGGATGCGTATTTCAATCTTAAGTCTTAACCCCTATTCACTCACATTAAACCATTTAGTCTATATTATATGACCTTTTTCAAATGAACGAGCCGATATACAAATGCGCAACTAAAACAACGTCCGTCTAAATAGATAAAACAATCTAAGTTAGCTATAGGTCGGATTTCTCCGGTTAATGGTCACTAGACTAAAGTAGGCCTTTTTTAGTATCAAGATCGTTATGTAGATATAAAACACGTCTTACTTACCTTTCCTTAAGGTAGAGATGTCTAGTAAAAAATGAGGCACGAAAACAGGTCATACGGACCTTTCACTATTCTAGTCAAGACACGTTTTTTATCCGCAAACCATTCCGTTACCAAAAATGACTAATCATAATCTCTAGTTAATACACTAACTTAAAATACATTTCTTAGATCACAAACAAACTTCCAACCACAATCCTAACCACCTATTTTTAAAGAAACAAACGCAAACTACCCGCCACTAACCATAACTACGCCACATCATGTTATATGGTTTAGTTATAATCAGTGTTCTAAAAGGCGCGGCATGGCGGCTCCAAGGCATGAGATGTGACCTCCACGTTACGAAAATGGACCAAGACGTCGACTATAAGCGGGCGTGAGATGAGGCGTGAAAAGGCGCTCTAAGGCGTGATGAGTTTTTTTTATTTAACTCCGATAAAAAAAATTAAGAATATTAAATGTAAGGATAGTTTTTTTAACTTTATTCTATTGAGTAATTGTGCTCTAAATTAGCTCATTACAGCTACTACTGTTACAGAGGTAGTAGTTACTATCATTTATTGTGTCTTTTATGAGTTTATTAGTTAGGAACTAGTAGTAACGTTTGCAATAAGTGTCCTTTATGTTTTCTAGTTTCAGTTATGTGTTAATTCTCAGTTGTAACTTGTAAGCCTATATAAGAGGCATGAGTCTGTGTTTTGATTATTCACTCTAATAAAAGAGTATCCTCTGTTTGCTCTTCACTCACTATCCAGTTCATAACATTTTTCTCTTTTACCAACAAATTTAGTATCAGAGCCAAACTTACCTTGTTCTCTCGTATAAATACTAGTTTTGCACTAATATCCGTCATGGCAAAGAACGGTACTTCCGCCTCTTCACAACCCCTTATCCCAATTTTCAAAGGTGAAAACTATCATTTTTAGAGCCTAAAAATGATGACGATGTTCAAGTCTCAGGAGTTATGGGACTTAATTGAGAATGGGTTCGAGGACACGCGTCCAGAACAACCTAACCAGCAGCTACGGGACAACCGAAAGAAATACGTCAAGGCTCTTTTCTTCATCCAACAAGCAGTAGATGATCTGATTTTCCCAAGAATTGCAGCAGCTACAACGTCAACAGAGGATGGGAGACTCTAAAGCAAGATATATGGGTGACAAGAAGGTAATCCTGTGAAATGCAATTTCTCCATACACACACACACTCACGAAACTTTGGGCATGCAAAGAATGAAAAGTGCAGGAGTTTTTTATCTCGATGGTCTGGATTCATAATCACATGAATACATTTAGTGAAAGCTTAATAAATTAAACTATTGTTTCAAAGTTTAAGGAGCTACCACCAAAGTTGAATCATAGTTGTGCTGTCACGAAGAGTCTAATGACTTGTCTGCTTACACCTTTGATGAACTGATGGGCTCTCTTTTAGCTCATGAAGACCGACTATCGAGATCATATGAAAATGTTGATGAGAAGGTTTTACAAGTGAAAGGTGACTCCTCTCATAACGGAAAGACAAAATCTTCTGGTGGTCGAGAGTACAATAGAAACTCTAACCGTGGTAGAGGTAGAGGAAGTGGTCCAGCAGGAGACCAAAGGGACTTCAAAAGTTCCTTCAAATGTCTCCATTGCAATAAATACGGGCATAGGGATGTCGATTGTTGGTACAAACCAAAAGACGAGCAAAAATATGTGAAGTTTGCTAAAAAGTCGCAAGAGGAAAGCTACTTGTTTATGGTGCAATACACTAAACAAGATGTACTCAATGATGTATGGTACTTAGGCGGTGGTTGCTCAAATTACATGTCTCGTATAAAGTCTATCTTCAAGGATATGGATGAATCACAAAAGTCAGAGGTTACTCTTGGTAATGACAAGCTCATAAAGATCGAAGGCAGGGTTACGGTCGCAATTAAAACCTCACTTGGTCATACGAAACTTGTTCATGATGTGCAATATGTGTAACACTTAGTCATTGTATTTAATATATTTGACTAAATATTTAGGAAAGTATTATAAGCCCATTAGGACTCTTTAATGTATAAAAGGAGATCCTAGGGCATCTAGTTTATCATCTCATTCATCTCATTATCATATATCAATCATAGACAGAGATCTCTCACATTCACAAATACACAGATCCAGAGATTAAGATTCTTGTAAGCTTCAAGGTTGTAACCCTAGTACTAAGTTAGAGTACTCGTATTATTATCATTAATAATATTGAAGCGTTTTGTTCATTCATACTCACTGTTTCATTGATATATCTTCTAGATATTAAAGAGTAGATTCCGCATACTCTTTGATATATACACAAGGTTTTCTGCTATTGTTATTTTGGATTTATCCAAGGTAACATACTCTTTACAAGGTAAGGAATCGATCTAGATTTGGGATCAACTAGAATTTCAACATTATTTTGACTAACATAAGATTCATTGTTTTGAAAAACTTCTTGTTTTAATTGCATTGATGCTTCGACAAAAATACAATGTTTTTCAAGTTGTGAGTAATTTTTCAAAAAATCATTATAATGCAGGTTTTGATTTGGAAAGCTCAGCCATCAAGTATTCAAAACACCTTTCACACGATTCACACTTTGAATTTCTATTTCACAGAATCATTATTCAAAGGAAAAGAATTCCATCCACAGTTAACAGTACATCTTGAGACATGATTTTTTATAAGGAAGTAGATATGTTCTAAAGGAATATTATTTCTTAGACCAATTTCCAACATTGTTTATCAACTATAAGACTGTTTGAACAACCATTCCATTTGGTCAAAAACTGTTGTACTTTCGTTATTTCGTTAAGATGATGCTATCACCCCAAACTGGGTCGCAGCAGAATAATGGAGTCAGGGAGTGTTACATCATAGATCAATATCCACAAGATATGAGCACGCCTTAAATGAGTCGTTTAACATACGATACATTGGATTTATTGAATTGTTACATACAAAGCCACGCGGCTTAAATTGTTCAACATTTGGATAACAAACGATTTTTTGATCATAACAAAAATATCAAGGTTGTAATGACTCCGAATCTTTTATGCATGACTCCCCAAAAGAGTATCCCCAATGTATCCTTAGCACCTCGTGCTTCATTGACTTGAGAAAACATGCTTTAAAACGTCAACATAAAGTTGGTGAATTCATTAGTTTATGGAGATATAAGGTAGGGACGCAGTTTTCCACCGTGATAATGCAACAGATGCAAAAACACAAATGTAATTACGTTTCCTAAGCTCATGACACTGAAGCTCGACATGTATGAATTGCAATATAAATTGCCAACAATGCCCTGATGATGTTCTAACCCGCCAACATACTAAATCCGACATGGTATACGTCCGTTGTCGGAAAACTGGCACAGTGAGTGTAACTCACACCGAACGAGGATGTCAATCTAAATGATCTATTTATAAACATTCGCGCCTCGCACAATGTTAATTGACAGTTCATGATAATAGGCACAGTGGGTTATCCGCTACTTAGGCAAACACATAATCATGATAAAATGTACACATGCAGTCAATCTTGTCAAAACCCAATGCTTGTTTTTCTCCCAAAATGTTGTAAATCATAGATATAGTAAAAACATGGGGCTATGGAACTCACTTTAGTGAATAAACGGAGTATATGAATCAGTGAAAATGGAACTCACGGTAAGGACCAAATGCAACTAAGTAAATTTTAGATAAGTCGTTTAGTTACATGTTAATTTGATAACCAATACTACATTAATCCTATATAGTTAACATTCACCACCTAAAAGTGTTAGTTTAATTTATCCAGATTAAATAATTTAATTTGTACTTGTAAAACAAATGTCCTTGTAATTTGAAATTGTAAAAAATGATATACTTGTCTAACAATTTGTTATTTACCAAAAACACTTGATGTATTATTTATATGATTTCATTATATAAATAATTTAATTGTTTGAGAAAATAAAATTATAAAGGTTGATACATTTGTAAATATTATTTTTAGTAAAAACGTCATATCTTTCTCGTTTTAATCCCGTTTTTAACGTTCTTTATATGTATGGATTCGTATTTGAAAAAATCTAATCAATTGAAAATTTATTATTTGGGTAAGTACTGTTATGAATTGTAACACAGTAAAGTGAAAATAAGTAAAAGTTTATAAAAATACTTTTTATAACTTTAATTATTGAAATCGTATTTTAATTGTAGCTTATTCGTTTTAATTCGTTTTTTAGTGATTTTTTGTCCACGTCTTCGTAATTAAAAACTCTATCCAAGAAAAACATTTCTCAATAGCCCACTGTTATGAATAGTAGCAAGTTTTTATAAAATTACTTTTATAAATATACTTTTTATCGTAATCTCGTAAATAGCGTATCTCCTTCATTTTAAATCCGTTTTTAACGTACCTTATAGTTTTGAAATCCTCATTAGTTGTACTTTATCAGAAAAATAAGCTTACATTTATCTCAGGTTTGAAATCTTAAAGTTTTTATAAAATTACTTTAATAAAGTTACTTTTACCTATTTAATTACTCAAAACATGTAAAATCCATAACTAGATCATTATCCATTAGTTTTCCATGTTTCTTATATTTTTGAAATCACAAAAATATGTACTTTTAAGGAAAAATACAAAACATTCTGTTCAAGTTCGAATTTATATAGTTTTTATAAACTTAGTTTTATAAAAACACTTTTATACACATTATCTCGTAAAAATCATAACTCCTTCGTTATTTATCGGATTTTCAAGTTTCTTAAATGCTTACGATCGTTATGAGATGTACTACTTTTATAAAATATAAAGATAGATTTTATTGGCTTCAAATGAACAGTAACATTTAAATGTTTAATTAACTTGTTTTATACACTTTTAAACTTAATAAAGTTACCACAAGTAGTAATAAACCCAAATGGTATAGCCCAAGTCCTAGCTTAAACCTGAATCCTCCTTGTTTTCAAACCCTTAAACGTATAACTCTAGCTTATAGATCACTAGGCTATACCTTAGACCCTTTGTTTGTGAGTTGTGGTGTCGTGTTTGTGCAAGTTGTGTCTCGGCTGTGGTATGACCTGAAAGCAAGGACAAAGATAATTTTTTGATATAGTGTTGTTTAAATTGTGTGAGTGAGGTAAACACTCTTAGTTTTGAGGTCTTCCTATTTAAAGAGAAATATATCTTATACCACTTCCTAAACCATGTTCTCCTTTGCTAGAGAAGTGTAGTAGTTTAAGTACAAATGATTAGGTGGTCTAAGGGTCGTTTAGGATGATTAATACAAGTATTAATGAATTGGGGTGAGTACAAGAATATGCAAGATTTTTCTATGTTGGTTTTTGTGTGGGTTGACCGATTTGATAAGGGAGCGAAACACAAGATACAAACCTTGTGTAAGATTTGTTAAGTACATGTCTTAATTAATCCTAGGTTGTATAAGATTGTTAAGATTTGTGTGTAATACACAATGGTCCTTGTGTCGTGTGATATGAAGAGAAAACAAGACAAAGTGTGTTTGAGTTTAAGGTTTCCTTAACCTTAAACTAACTAAACATATATCCTTAAACTAACTATGGTAAACTAGGGGTTAAGGGTACATGTTGTAAGAGTCATGTAAGATTTTTTTTTGTAAAGATATCCTCCTAATCCCTATAGACCCTTGGTACGCTTAATTATGTTTAGGGTACTAATGATTTGACTATTTCTAGTTATATGGGATAATGGTGTACTTAAAGTGGTTGATAACCATAGTATACAAGGTTTGTCTCATGCTAATGTTATCACATATCATGCCCGGCCCTTGTAGGCTTAGTGACACAAAAACTGTATAATTTTTGTATTTAGGGTGTAAAAGTAGGTATTGGTTTGAGTATAGATAGGTATAGGTACTTCCGGGTATGCCTAAATATATTTTTATTGCGAAACATAAACGTTTTACGTATCCAATAAAAATAAAATGTGAAAACATAATAATGATACTCCAAATAATTAAATGCACACTTGTTTGACATAAACTTTTTATTGTTTGCTGTCCGTTTACTTGAATTATTGTTTTTAAGTTTACGCGATTTAACTATATGATTATACATTAAGACGAAAGACGCTAAAATCAAAAAATGAAAGTGTATTAATGAGTCGAGAAATGACCTAAAATGTGAAATGTTACTGTCACTTACACGTTTTAGAAGAGCTTGTCCTCAAGGCTTGTAAGTGTAAAATACACATATCCGTTAACACCAAAAATGACCCTAAATGACCCAAAACAGACTAAAAATGGCAAAGATATGCTTGTTTTTGTGTTTTGTGTGTGCAGGTACGGATATATCAAAAATCACAAGAAAACCGTCAAAAACGGGCAAACATCGAACAAAGGAACGAATAACACAAAAGAAGGAGCCAGAGAATGCAAAAGCCAAAAGCAGGAAAAGTCAAAAAGTCAAAGCTGTGGTCAACTCTTGGTCAATTCTCAGTCAACAAAAGTCAACCATAAAAAAAGAATAAAAACCCCAATTGCCATATAAGTCCCTTAACCTTCCAAAAGTTACATAAATGGTCTCTAACCCTTAAATGGGCCTTTAACCCTTAAATACTCTACCCGGATCCAAAAGCCCATTTACCCTTTTTATATAACCACAAGGACCAATGTTACCATTTTCCAAAGTCCTTTTACCTTTCACTTTTATAAACAACCACAGGGACTAAATTTGCCATTAGCCAAAGCCTCCACACCCCGTTTATTTTTACCTTTTCAGTTATAAAAGAAAAAAAATGCGCCAAAACCTTTTTAACTGTCATGACGTCATCGTCCCCGATTACCCACCGAGAGTAAATACAAAGGCTTTTCAAAATTGAGGGTCAAGGACGACAATTCAAGTGAGGTACAATAAGATGACAGGGATAGTTATGTAATCTCAAGGGTTTTAATTGGTTCACTCAAGCTAGAAGGCCGCGTGGCTATGAAGAAAGCACAAGGAGAGGTGGGTTTTACTCTATTTTCACTCACAAAACAAGCACAAGCTATCACATCAAGGAATGACAGCTTGGCAATCCGTGGGAAAAAGATCATGATCCAAGGGCTCTAAATCATGATCCAATGATTAGGAAAATGAATGGCAGAGATTAGTGATGCAAGCAAGGGCCTAGAATCTTCTCTCAGCAACTATAAATAGCTCACCTCTCACACACACAAGGGGGTGTAGGGAGTAGAATCTAGGGTAAAAACGTAGGAAATAATTATAGTTTTAAGAATTTTCATTTAAAGTTGTAATTTTCTCTTCAATATTGTAATCAAGTTTTATATTAATGAAATTATGTTTTGCTTTTAAATAATCTATCAAAATCATCCTTATTTCACTTATAAGTTTTCAATATGATCAAATGTTAGCCACTGTATCAAAAGCTATCTAAAAGCTCTCAAAAGCTCATACAAGTCATAAGACTTTAATTGAGTTTAAATAAGCCTCAAACTTACTTAAACTCTAAAATCGAATTAATACCTTGGAAATTGGAAGTATAAGCTATGGAAGGGGAGCTTATCATGGAAGAGCTCCCATGGACTTTACTAGCTTATCCTAGGATAAGCTAGAGCTGTTGATAAGCTCATTTGAGCAATTAGCTTTTGTTTAGCTAAAGCTTCAAGTAAGTTTTCCTTTACTTTCCTTGTTTTTCAATATTTAGCTTAATAATAGTTTATTAGTATAGATCTGCTTATTAGCTTTTTTTGGACTTGGAAACTTATGGAAGGAGAGCCAGAAAGGGAAGGGCTCTCAAGGACTTATACTGGCTTATTTCTAATAAGCCAGAGCTGTTGATTAAGCTCAATTGAGCCATAGCTTCTGTTTAGCTGAAGCTGAAGGTTAGTTTTCATTTAACTTCTTTTTGTCCTTTAATTCCTAGTTAAATAAGTGCTTATTAGTGTAAACTGCTTAATTGCTTAATATGTTTGCTTATTAGTGCTTATTTACTTTTATTCTAGCTTATTAAGTGTGTTTGATCATCTGTGTTAGTTTTTTATAATATAGATCTTGTTATAGCTTAATTTGTCTTAAAATCTATAAAAACCAAAAAAAAATTAGTTAGCATAAGCTTAGATTCTAGATTTAGCTTAAATGGTTGATGATTTATGTTTATTAGGTTAGTTAGTAGCTAATTAGCATCTGGTACTTAAGTTTAGTTCATTAGATCTTAAATTCAATAGCTTAATCATAATCTGTCTTATGTTAAGGGGTGTTTGGCATTAGTTGTTTTGACCTCAAAAAGTCAAAGGTTTTTGTGCAAATCATTTGAGACAGCTTTGATTTCATTTAAAATCATTAGGAAAAGAGTTTTCACAAGTTAGTTTTTAAAATTGAAAAAGTTTGAGCTTATTTTTAGTGTGCCAGCACCAGGGTACTTTTACCCTTTCTTGTTGCTTGTGAAAATTTGATCTAAGCCTTCCAAGGCTTAGATATTGCTTGTTTTAAGTTTATACACTCATAGTGAGTGTGTTAAGTGCTGTGGTAACCACAAGGTTACCTACATTTTTGTTTTGCTCCTTTAAGTCAAGTGCATCAGCAGGAACATAGGCTGTTCCTACTGATTTCCCTTTGAACTTGCATTTTAGCTAGCCTAAGTTAGTATTAGCCTAAATAATTCAAGTAGCTTGTAGTTTTTATGTAGCTTAATATAGATTGAGTCTAAGTTTTCAATTTCTAGCTTAAACATTAGGGTAATTTAGCTTTTAAAAATCAATAAAATCCTAAAAAAGGCCAAAAACAGTAGTGAAATTAGCTTAGCTTTTAAAATTTAAATTCTAGCTTATAGAGTGAGTTTTTTATGATTTAGTCTAGTAGCTTAAATTGCATTAGTTAAGTTTTCAAGGTGTCAGCTTATGTCATAGCTTAATGAGCTTAAGTGCTTAAGCTGAATTTGTGCCTTTCTAGCTTAAGTCTGAGTTTGCAGTTTTGGTTTTCAATTTCAGATAGCTTTCAGTGTTTTAGCTCAAATCTCTTGTCAATTTTAGCTTAAGCATATCATAAGGAGTTTAGAACTTCTTTTGTTTTGTAAATTGAGCTTATTTTGAGCATTTTGCAAGTGTTTAAGTGAAAGTGAGCTCAAAAGCTCACTTTCTGCAATCAGTTTCTTCATAAGCTCTTTTTGAGCTTATCTTTGAGTTTCAGCTAGTATTGTTTTCATTAAAAGTTCTTAAAAAAGTGTCTTCTTAAAGTTTTAGTAATTAGTTTTTGATAAAAGTGAAAAAATAAAAAAATAGCAAAAAGTGGGTTGCCAGACCTCGAACCCAAGACCTCCTGCTTATAGACCATACGCCTTAACCATTTGCTTCAATAGCTCATCCAGTAACCTTTCCCCCCATTTAATACTAGTAGTCTTTTTCATTTCCTTTTCATTTTATAAGCCGTAGCTTATCCAGCTTATTTTAGAGCTTATTTGATTAGCTGTTTGTTTAGTTTTATTTTTCTCTTCTTCCTTGTTGCTAGTAGGACTTTTCCTGATTTTTTGAGAATTTTCCCATTATTAGTTTATTTTCTAGGATTTTTCGTAGGTTTAAAAATTGAAAAATCAATAAAAAATAGAAAAAAGTTTCAGAAAATTACAAAAAATAGTTTTTAGTTTTATAAGAATTACTTTTAGGTTTACATTTAGAAAAATCATTTTTACACCTTTTAGATTTTAATTTTCATTTTTGAGCTTTTAATTTTAAGTTTAAAAATAGGACTTTAATTTTAAAAATAGTTAAAAATAGTTTTCTGAGTTTTTATGTTATTTTAGACTTTTCTAAGTATACAAATCATTTTTCTTAATTTTTAGGACTTAATTTGCTATTTTTTAGGATTTAATTAGTTTTTAATTCAAAATAAATTCAAAAATAATCAAACAATGTTTTTCTTTTTCTTAAAATTTTCTTTTGTCTTATTTGAGGTTTAGAAATTTAGTTTGCATTTTTAGGGGTTAAATTTAGTATTTTTGCTTAATTGTCGCGTTTTATTTGCTCTCGTTAAGTAGTTTAAGTGTTTAATTGCTTTTAATTAATTGTTGCTTTATTTAGTAGTTATAGATAATCAAAAATATCTTTTCTCTCATTCAAATCTTAATCCGAGCTAAAACATGGTTTTAATTTCATAAGTCGTTGGGGAAACGACCCAGGTGATCATTCTTCCCGGTTAAATATACGTATTATATATTATATATATATTTTTAAGAGTGAATTTTCCTTAGGGAATTTTCTTAAAGTTCTTATTTGCTCTTTTGGAATATTATTATATATTTTATTGTGTATAAAAAACTACTAATCAATTTTTGGCGCCGCTGCCGGGGACTTGTGTTAAAGATTCCGTCGTTTACGTTTGTTGAATTTGGTTTGAAGATCCTTTCGTCCTCGAAAGTTTCATTTTTGTTAAATATTTCAAAAATACAAAAAAAAATTAAAAAAAAATTAAAAAGTAATGTTAGCCGTGTATTTATTAAAGTGATGGTCATTAAATATTTCCGAGCCTTGTATATGTAAAACGTAGTTTATGGGAATTTTATTTAAGCTAGTTGGGCCTAGTTGTCGGGCTCAAGCCCATTTGTATTAAGTCCGGCCCAACACAAAGCCCACAAGAATAATTCACTCTTGTAACTATATAAAGCCCTCTCCAAGTGTGGAGAGGGTGTTGCTTCTCATTTTTCTTTTTATGAACAAGTAACCATTTTTCTTTTTTACTTTCTCTCTCTAAAATCTTTTTCTTATTTTTTGTGTTTGGTAATGAAATAATATCCTAACAGGTGTATCAAAAAGACCAAGGTTTGGTGTGTTTTTATTGTTTGTGGTAATTTGTATTGAGCTTTATTTTTCTATTTGAACTCTATACACGAATTTGTCAAAAAAAGGGGTGCGTTGACATATTTGAACTCTATACACGAATTGAAAAAAAGGGGTGCGTTATGGTTTGATAAAGAAAACTTGTTTTTTTGTCTTTTTCAGTTCTTGGCTTTGCCAAACATTCATGCTACAACCAGTGTGTGCATATTGGTTATAAAAGTTTTAAAACTTGATTCAAATCCAAACTGTTTAGCTTATTTTCGTAGATTATTTCGAGTTCAACACAGCTTCTCACACCTTATTTAAGAGCTTATTGAAGTTTTCTTTGGGTTGACATATCTTTGTGTGTACACGGTGTGGAAAAGAAGAAAGACGCACTCGAGGTGTTTGATATTTTATGTGAGCCGAACTAGTTATTCACCGATCTAGTAAAAGACCTTGAGAACCGATCTAGTGTACTCTTTGAATGAACCGAACGAGTGTCATTTTACAAGAGCCGAACGAAGTGACACACTTGATCATCGAACGAGTAAAAATACAAAGAGGACCGAACGACTTATTGCTTGAGAGAGCCGAACGAGTGGAACTTTTGTAGAGCCGAACTAGTTTCTTCAACGAGAGCCGAACGAGTGAAAAACTTAAGAGCCGAACGAGTTTCATCTACTTGAACCGAACGAGTGTAAGCTTGAAAGAGCCGAACGAGTATAATCTCTTGGAGCCGAACGAGTGAAAGCTAGTAGGAACCGAACGAGAACAAAATCTTAAACGTTTTAACAAATTATTCCGGTTTTTTTCTTGTTTCGAGTGGACGTTAAACACTGACTTAAGAATTATATCACCGTGTTCTTGACATCGTTCGAACAACGTGGTATATTTAGACTTTACCGTGATAACCGTACGACTCCACGGATTAAAATCATAAACGTGCTCATTTTTTTCTCATGTCTATCAGTGTAAACCAAAGAATACAAATTAATCAGGAAGACAACGTGCGTATTTTTCGTAACATAGAATTTGAATCTACTACTTTTAGTCCTTGGTTTTCAAGTCAAACTTCACCACCAAGTCTCTTGTTGCAATAACAACCTTTCTTGTTGAAAATAGATTGCACCGTTAGTCCTTAGTGCATCTAATTTCAACCGTTAGTGCTTTAAAGTGAATCGTTTGTGCACCGTTTGTCCTTACTTGAGTTTTAATCAACCGTTACTCATCTCAAGTTCAAAATTTGTGCACCGTTCATCGTTTTAAGCTCACAAATCGTTAACGAAAGTTCAAATTCTTCATTTCAACAACGATTTCAACAACATCAATTCTATTTTCACGGTTTTTCTTGATTTAGTAAAATCCCGCGAACCACTCACGTGTTTTCTCGGTTTAGTCAAGATTTGTAAAATCCCGTGAAATAGTTTTCCACCACAACAACAAATCACTTTACCCACTAAAGATCCTTGTTTATCATTTCACATCACTTTTGCAATGTCGACTCAGCAAGACATCAATGCTTTTAGAGCACAACGAATTGCAAACACACATGATCCTTTGGCATTAATGGAAAACACTCAGACACCATTTCACCTAGATCACTCATCACTCATTACCTACATGCAACATCCACAACCCAACAACAACTTTGTCTCACAACCTTCATTCAACACGAACTACCTGCAACATCCAATGCAAAATCCAGGAGATATCTCAAATCCCACAACTGCATTTAACATGGCACTTGCACTCATGGCTAAGGCAATTACTCTAAACGATGGCACTCCAACAATTAACAGCCAAAGAAGTTCATCAAACCCTAGCAACATGCAGATTGCACAACCGGGTATGAATATGGATCAAGACAGACGAATGCTAATGGTTGAAGATAATGTTGAGAACCAGTTCAGAGCGAATGCAATGCAGAATGTCGGGAATCAGGTTGTCCAGGATACGGTTCAAAGTCTGGGTATTCAGACCATTGAAAATTAGAATGGGCTTAGTGTTGTTCCAGAAATTGCAAATCAGCATGGGGATGGAAATGTTGTTACAGCACCGGCTGAGGGTAATGGTAATGGTATAAATGGTAATACGATAAGGTGTTACAACTGTCAAGGAGAGGATCATTATGCCAGCAACTGCACAGTAAAGCCAAGGAAACTAGATGCTGCTTATCTTCAGAAACAGATGCAGATTGCTCAAAAGGAAGAAGCAGGGATTCAACTCACTTCTGAGGAATTTGATTTCATGGCTGCTGTAGGTGCCTGTAAGGAAACTAAGAGAGCAAATGCGAACTGCACTTTAGAGAATAATTTGCAGCAAGCATCGACATCTGGTACTCAGTCTGACAAAGTTCCCGTCTATGACTCAAACGGATCTGCTGATGTACATCTCTTTGAAAATTGTTATGATAATGATATATTCAATATGTTTACTCAAGAGGAGCAATATATTGAGCTACTCGAGCCCATTCCTGAACCACACCAAGTACAACAGAATGATAGTAATGTTATTTTTGCGGTTTCTAGTGTGGAACAAGGTGGGGGAACAGAAGAACAACATTCTGCAACTGTTGAGGAAATACATGAGTACCATGAATCATTATCTCACAATTTAGTTGCTGAAGTTAAGAAAGTCAACTCGGTCAATCACAAAATGAAAGAAACAAATGTTGAATTGACCACTGAGCTTGCTAGATATAAAAATCAAGAAAAGTGTTTTGAAATTAGTCAAGAAAAATATGACAAACTTGAAAGGTGTTATCAAAAGTCTATTTATCAAGAGCAATGTCTTACTAAAAAGATAAATGCACTTCACTTAAGTTCCGGTAAACAAATAACGACTTTGAATGAGGAAATTTCAAATTTAAATAAACAGCTTTCAAAGGAAAAATCAACTGTTTCTTCTCTTCTTGAAGAAAAGAAAAGGTTGAAGTCTGATTTCAAAATACGCGAAGACAAATTCAACTTGAGAAAATGATAAAGGAATTAGATAATATTTTGGTTAAAACGGGTCAATCGATTCAAACGATGCACATGCTTTCACCTAAGCCAGACTCGTTTTACCACACTAAACAGAAAATGGCTTTAGGTTATCAAAATCCTTTTTATCTCAAGCAAGCTCAATAGAAACAACAGAGTTTGTATAATGGCAAAGTTCTATTAGAAAAGCATGATCCTCCTGCTGTGTATGATTCGGAGGAGGCACTGCAACTTGCTCAAGAGAGTCGCTTAAAAATGGAACAATTAAACAAAGAAATAAAAGTGGCAAATTATACAAAGATTAATCATCTTTTGGGGGGTTCTGTTTCTTAAACGGCCAAGTCACGTGAAGATGTAGATCCTAATTTGATATAGATCTTTCTATCCTGTTAAGGGTTGTAGCCAATATGGATAGTTTCACACTAACTACAGGAGAAACAATGACTATGAACACTATAAGTTATGTGGAAACTAACTTATAATGCTAAGAAGAACAATGAATATTAATAACTAAACTTTTGTATTGATCCGCCAAAACAATTACAGATTACTAACTATGAGATTGCTTTTTGGTGAGAGATGTGTATCTTCTCTAATGCCGTAGGGTTCCTTTTATACACCAAGGATAAACCCTAACAGACTTACAAAACGCGTAGAAGATAATGCATATCTTTTCCTATAATAGCTCATTCATATCTCTTAAACGGTACTAACTATTTTGTACTGGTGGTACAAACTAATACTAACGGTACAAACTATAACTGTCGGTA
>BQNB010103832.1:594-23948 GCA_026074375.1 Tanacetum coccineum
CACGTTGCATATATTTGATGTTTTGACTTTTTCTCATTTAGTTTCCGTTGGAAACCTCGACGATGACTTGTCTATATCCTCATCTCTTCACAATTTAACCGAAGACGATTCAGACGAATTGAGCGCCGGGACGTCGCTCCCTAAAGGGGTAGATACTTTAACAACCCAAATTTAAAATCAATATTTAAACCGAACTCTAAATTCTATTTCCAATTTTTATGAAGTTTATTATTTTTATTTTTAGTCGTTTTAACAAAAATCGTAGTTTTAGCTAGTTTCGAATCATGCCTTGAATATTCGTCCATTACAATTTTTAATATTTTAATTAAGTGTTTTAAAACAAATATTATGGTATAAATGTTTTATAAAAATAAAAATAAAAATATAATTTATAAACACAACATGTAAACCAAACACCCCTTTTCTTTTAATTAGCTCTTACAAAACTAGAAACCAAACACCCCTTTTACCCTCTTGACACCATAAAACAGCCAAACACCCCTTTAGAATTTAACTAGTCAAATTGACCAAGTATATAAGGGTTTGACCCTTCTAAAAACACACACAATCATAGTATATCAAAAAAATATGTGTTCTCCCTCTTACTGTGAACGACGACAACAACAAGAAAAACACCAAAATCACCATGAGCAATCATTAAATCTCTTCCATCCTACTCTAATATCATTCCTACATAAAACCTCATCATTCTTTCCCATTAAAATTCATCATGCATCAAGTATTAAAAAGTTTATGATTTTATTAAACTTTTGATTATTAGGTTTTTAATCTAATTGGGTGCAATTAAAGTATCAAGGGTTTGATAATAAGTGTTTAATCAAGATTTGGAGCAACAAAATCAAGATTTGGGTTCGGTTTTGGTCCTCTTTATTCACGGCAGCAAGAACACAACCCAAGGGGTTTTTGTTTTGATTTTTCTTTCCATTATATTGTGCTTGTAAGCCTCTTATTCCATCTTTCTATTGATTTAATTTTTCTTTGTATGCATGTGTTTGATTTCATCTTTTATAAGGATGCATGTTCTTGAGTTTGTTTGATTTTGGGTTTGATCATGAACATCATGTTTTGATGTATGAGATATGTTATTAACATATGTTATGGCATTGCAAGTGAATAATTGGTGATTTGGATAAGTTTTGATGGGATTTCTAGGTAGTTTTAAAGACTGTTTTTAGACCAGTAGCAAAACATAGATATTCCTAATAATTTTTGGCCTGGAGCCTATGAATAAATTACATGGTTAGATAGATATAGTTCTAAGGTTCATGTGGCTAATTAGATGGTTTATCAACTCCTCCGGATGTGGGAGTTATGGCCGTTTTACGATTGCTAGTCAAATCTGGAACATCGTTTGGAAAATGAGTAAAACTCCATGTTAATACTCTAAAATGTAGGATAGGAAAGCTAATCTCAGTATTATACATCTTAAACTAACTTCTCTAAGTGGATTCACTTTAATAGCTATTACGGTTTGGAAAATACGTCAAAATTAGTATTTGGTAGGAAAATTTGGGACTGTTGCAGACCAGCAGTATAAATGGGTTAATTGCAGCAAACTTTTGGCCTAATAAGGTCTAGATTATTTTATGAGGTTGTAGAAATAAGTTCAAAGTACATGTGTCGAGTTGGCTAGAGCCATATCTCCTACGGGTGAGTGAGATATGACCGATTTACGAAAAGTAGTCAGTTCTGAACTACTGTTTGAAAAAGGGATTTAACTCCATATTTTTACACTAAAGTGTTGGGTTTTTAAAACATGGTTAAACACTAGACATCATAATATTTCATCTCCTTTTGGATTCAACTTGATTTCTATTATAGAATAGGATTTATGGCCAAAACCGTAAGCGTTAGAAATTCAGCGAACTTTCTGTTTTGAGTTATGATTAGTAAAAACTCATTTCCCGTGGATTGGTAAATGTTTTGATTAAAAGGCCTAATGTTCTGTAAACTAGACTTAAGTATATTTCCAGAGGTCAAATCCCGATCCTTTTATCTTTTATAGGTTAAGAGATATGGTCTTGTAAAGTTGACTAAAAATTCAGCAACGTAGTTTTACGTCATTTCTTGAAAAATAAAAGTTCGGCCACATAGTAATAAGATAAGAATCTCTAAGCGAGACTTAGCAGATACTTAATGGGGTATAAGTGCAGGTTGTATACCAACTTGGGGTTAAAAACACTATGGTTAAGTTATAATGCAATGCCATGCATATCTCGGAAACATATCTCGTGATCATTTGATTTACTTTTACGTATCGATCTTCTTTATCATTCTAAGCCGCGTCACATATTTTAGGTTGTGCTTAGATGCTTCTCGCTCGTCCAAAGATCCATATGACTTCTGGTCTTAATCCCTCCTACGGTGAGTTCATAGCCCTATCTTTTCTTCTTTAATGGTTTTCATAACTATTTTCGGGGTGAGCATACATGCTTGTTTTACTAAGCAAAATTATTGATTCCAATTTCATAAGCGTTACATGAATGTTTTTACTAAAGATTTTACTTGCTTTTCACATGGTTTCTAATACATGTTTGATAAATGGTTGTTTACCATTGAATTTATTAAAGCTTAAATTGCTTACTAAATGATTTGAAATCGTTGTTTATCTATTTACAAAACCGTGAGTTTTGAACATATATCTGTTTTAAATTGGACACAAGTGCTTGAAGGGTATTCTTGACCCGTTATTGTGAATTATCGTAGGAGTACCTATTTCTAAAGACCCTAATATCGTGAACCGTTAACTACCTGTGATGGGTAGACGCTAGTGTAATAAATAGTACTATGGGGTGACTCTCCGTCCGGGGTTTGAATCCTTTTGGAACACCCATTCTTAACGGAAAACAAAAAAAAAACAAAAATCAGGATATAATTACTTGAGAAGTAGGTATTTATAGCAAATAATGCCTCATCTTTTAGGGAAGCTATATTTTCTCATTTCAAAGGGACGGTTGTCACGAGCAAAATACGATAATTCGGTTACTAGACACGGCATTCGTTGCATTGTTCGTTGGTTGATCTTTATACCTTGTGCGTCACTATAAGCATCTTGATTATTAATTACTACTTGGATTTCGACAACAATTTCTTTGTAAATGTCTGTAAGCTATTTTTTACGGAAAATTACTTGATTTATTTCAATACAGTTTTTATTTAAACCTATGAAATTCACCAACATTATTGTGACTTTTTTGCATGTATTTTTCTCAGGTTATATCATGTTAGCTGAGATTGGGAGCATTTGAGACGCTGTGGATATCAACAAAAACTCAAAGGACTTGGTTTTTTTTTACATTCGATAACTATGTTCCTTAAATATACAAATGATTCATGTTTGAAGTCTTGTAATCTTGTTAAATTTATAAATTATTGGGACCTGATTTTACTCTGAAATTTTAATCAAATGTGGACATTTTATTAACGTCTCTTTTTGAGGTCGTTTTCTGTACTTGTTCTTTATTACTATGAAGTAGCACCCCAAAGTGGTATTCCGCTGCGTTGTGATTTTTATGAGGGGTTGTTACACTCGGCTTTTTTTTTCCTTTGACAAACGTCTTTTTGTCGTTTCTGGTTGTCTTACGAATTGATGTGTTAATAAAGCTTTAATTTATTTTACTAGTTTTAACCGATTTCTACACTTACTGACGGGTAAAAACCCTCGTTTATAACATAGATTTAGGGTAAGACCAGGTTGTTCCACGAGATTGACGTTTATGAAAAAGTCTAATAGTTTTGCAAAAGGTATCTTTAAGATTTGTCACGAATCTAAAGATAAAAGGACAAGATTTTCTTTGTAATTCAAGTTATAAAAGTGAAGTTTATTTGGACCGAGAACAATGAGGATAAACAAGCAAGTAACAATGCAATCATGAATTAAAGCATAAGAGTATGAATAAACGGATAATCATTCAAACTATTATCTATTTCATATAAGAAAGAATCCTTTCGGCCTTTAATCTTCATTATATGAAATGCATTAAGATTGATTCAAGTATAAAAGTGATAATGATAAATTCCCTTAATCAAGTTCGTTAGACAAGAGATTAAGTGTTAAACATATTCATATCCGGTTTGATAAACATTTTACTAGTCAATTCTCACAAGACTAATATTGAATTGTCACAGACAAACAACGCAAAATGTAAACACAATGGAAGAGTCTTTTGACCTATATCCACCATATATGATTAATCAAACATATAACAAGTATTCCGAATAATCAAACATCTAATTCATCATGATCATATCCATAAGAGTAATGTTAAAGCTTGTTCATATCATTGCTCATGTTAAGTCCAAAATGAACATAGATGACTATTCCATAATCATAGAAGTAAAAAAAACATAATAAGCATGTTAAATTCAGTAAACATAATATTCAAGAAGAGAAATGAGTTTAGACCGATTCCTTAAGCAAATGATAATGTTTTTACAAGAGTTTTCCTAATGAAAACTATATGAAGCCTAATTTCCAAAAACCATAAACAACTCTGTCACAACATCTTCTAGCTTTAAATTTCACTTCTTTGGATGAATCAGACCTGGAAACCTGATGAAATATAAGAACAAGTTCAACAATTTCCCAAAAATTCTCCCTAACTTCAAGATTTCTTCCTAATATGATTGTGAATGTGTTTGATGATGAAATACTTTGAAATTTGGCCTCTATTTATAGCCCAAAGGGTAGCCTCGGTTGGTGAAGAGAAGGAAGGGAAAAGCCATGGCTTTAATGCTTATCTTTATGATTTGGAGTAATTGCAGGCTGAAGTGCGTCGTACTTCACCTCAGCATTCAATTTTCTCTTTCCATGATCCAAAGTACGCCGCACTTCCTTATGAAGTGCGCCGCACTTGGCTTCAGCACATTTAATACTTTTTTGTTCATTTCTAGATCCTTCTTTTAACGGTTGTTAGTCCCTTTCGTGATCTTTGGTCCTCAAACAACTGTTACACAAATAAGTATCTAAACAATTGATATTTAACATATTTATATAGATAATTTACATATTAACGGGATAATTTATTTATATTTTGAGTGTTATCAAATCCCTTCATACTTAGCTATTGCTTGCCCTCAAGCAATCAAAGCGAAAATATTTAGTCAAGTCAATGATCACAAGCAATAGATAACGCGATAAAGCAACTCACGAAATTTTTAAGGATAGTTCACACTCGCTCAATTTAGTGAAATAAATGATATATGTAAGTCGCTCAAACGCCCAGTCATAAAATGTTCAAATTACCATAGGCTTGTACAAGAAACTAAACTGCACCGACATGGCTTAAGCACCAGACATAAACATCAGAAGAGGTTACTATTAGTATCTTTAGGTTTTATATTATCAAAAGATTTTATGATAGAATTATAATCCACCTTATCCGTAATTATTCTGACTTTTCCTTCATTTTATCCCTTTTTTGGAACTTTGGCTTATTTTTGCCTTATTATTTCACTTGGGGGATACTTGCTTTCTCCCATACTTATGATAAGTATACTACTTCAAACGAACTTAGAAGTTTGCAACATTCACACTTCATCATAATAGCAATACCAGCGCTTCTGCGCGTTAATTTATACGGATAAAATTTCAGATAATTGAATCAGAAAACTTTTTGACAATGTTTATTTATATTTATATTTTTGCATTTTTATATATCCTTTTAATCAGTTAAATGTCTATACCACGCGAACGTGATCTTACTACGGTCTCGTAAATATTTCAAGCATAAGTTCTAGAATTAACAAAGACGGATACCTGAATTCCTTAAGATCTAAATCTCACAACTTTTGGGGTAGTAGGTAAAATATGCTAAAATTGTTATCAATCCAGAGTCAGACTTGCTTGTTATGATCAAACAAAATGATTTGTTTTAAAGTTTTTTTAATTTAATCATAAGTTTTTATTTTAATCATGTTTATATATAAGTCATTTTTTAACATTTATCTCCCCCTCCCCCCTCATACTTAATATGAGCATTATCCCTAATGCGAAAAATATTTAGAGAAAAGATGAATGGGAAAAATGAATCATAAGATAATACTTCCCTTGTTTTATGATTTCATCATATTGTACAGAGCTGAAGATAAAGTCTTTGTACATGAATTCTTACGGTCTTTCACCTGTTAATTCTATAATAATAATTCACAAAAACCACAAAATACAAACACAAACATATATAATATACCAAAAGTGTTTTTATAGTAGAAATGATAGTACAAAATAGTTTTAGCTACCAATCAAGGCATATCACACTTGACAAGAAATAAATAAAAGAGTTTTTAGAATTTATTATAAATCTATGACCACAAACGGTCACCAAACCAAAGTGTTGTTATCTTTGTATTATTCCTGACCATCCTACTGTTGTTGCTGCTCAAAGTAGTCTGGTGGATTATATGGATCACGCAGTGTAAATCCATAATGCGAAGCCATACGCTCTAGAACTCTGTCATATCTATCAAAATCATAAGACTGCCTACGCGTCATCCTCTCCATTTCACCTATTCGAGTCTCCAATTGACTTATCTTGTCATAGAAATCAGAAGTGGTAGGGCAATAAGCCCTTGGTGTTACTACTCTTGGGATACTAGGTGCAATCTCTTTGGGTATCAACCTCCCATTAGAGCTGATCAATTCTCTAAGGATGTTGGCATCCAATGTTATGTAATAAGTTAGGGCACTTAGCCCATTTAGCACCTCATCGCTCAATACACCAAGTCTTTTTGCAATCCTCGTCACAAACTGTCCACAGCAGATCAAACTTTCTCTTTGTGTACCAACTCCCTTTTTCTTCATCCATTTAGCAATTAACCAAGTAACATTAGCATATCCATTCTGGTGATTGGCCTCAAACATACTCAATAACCATAACTCATTCTTTTGTATCCTGTCATAACATGTAGTTCTTTGACATAAACCATATGTAATCATTTTCTGCAAAACTTTGAGCATAGGTTTCCTCATTGTTTTGGCTGAGCTCCTAGACAAGGTCAATGTTTCCTCACTGCTAATATTCAGCCAATATTGATCAGCACTAAAATCATCATCATTCTTGTGACCTCTAATAAAATAGGTTTCAAATCTATACTCTTGAATTTCAGCACCAATATACAAACCTAAACGTTTAGCAAAATCTAGAATACTCATAGCATAAGCTTTACCACACATCCTAAATTTGATTACTTTCTTCGTCATTAATTCATCATCGGACACAGCTTTATCAAATTCAAAAGTTGCATAAAATTCATGACATAATTCTGTGTAAATTGGCTCATTAATATCAAAAGCACGTTTCCATGCCTTAGATGTAAATAGCACTTCATCGCTTCCTATTTCGTTCACCCTAACCTCTAACATATCTTCAATAGTTTTACCACAACCAAGGGTGTCCAAAATGGTCCAATCCACAATGAAAGGAGAGTAAATTTATTTTGATAGGTTTCCAGCTAGGTTGGTGTTATACCTGTTCTTAAGTGTCATATTACAATTCCCCCATAACAAGAATTCATGAAGCACACGTCCCATCAAAGCTTCTTCCACATTTTTAGTAATTCGAGCTCTTTTTTGACGTGATGAAGAAGATCCGGCTTCATCATCTTGTGTTCCAATATACTACACTCAAAAACATCATCAAAATAAGTAAATATTAGTGTTAGAAAGATTAGGTGGTCAATGGACATGTTTAAGACAGTAATTTAATCTTCCTGCCCTGTTTTTCGAGTCAAAGTGTGCCACACTTCATAATAAGTGTGGCGTACTTTCTGGGTTTTTACATAAAACTTATCCTTTATATTTGTTTTTTTAACTGAGTTTTTTTACGGGTCCTAACAATTATAAGTTAAATAATAAAATTAACCAATCAAAATTTTAATTATAACTTTTAACATAATTCTAGTTATTGAATCATACTAAAAACACAAATTCTAGTGGGTGCTTCAAATGTATTTTAACAACTATCATTAATTATATATTCATTCTAACAGATCCCTAAGCAAACACATTGAATTAAATTTAAAAGTAATTGAAGAAAATAACAAATAAAAGACATACCCTAGACATTGTTAAGGTTTTGAAGGCTTAAGGTGTTCGAAATTTTTTATGATGAATTACAAATTTTAAGGTTTTATAATTAAGGTTAAATTTTAAATATGGAAAATATACTATTTTATTTGTTTCCCGCTCAAAAGTGCGGCACACTTCATTAGAAGTGCGGCATACTTATGAGAAAAAGTTTTCTCAGCTATTGTACAATAGTAGAATTTTGATAATAACATAGAATTTTATTTACAATAGTTAGGGAATTTTGTTAATATCATGTTATAATTTAACTAAATATTTCATAGAAACTTATTTTCACTGATACTAATATCAAAGATTACATAGCTTTGATTAAAACATAAACTTGAAACATAAAAAGGTAAAATTTGAGGGAGTACGAAAGGTGCTCCTTTATTTCAATCAAAGTGATTTTTTTTCATTCTGGGAACTAGTTAGGTGACATCACATCACTTAACTTATGATACTTTGACAGTTTCCTTTTGGTTGGCTTGGTTTTGAAACCTTGATCATATACGTTTCCGTAAGGGTCCGTTAATCTAATCTTAGCATGCCACTGTCCATCCCCTTCTTCTTTCTTACAGAAACTCCCTTTATAATATGGTTTCCATTCCATATGTTGTAGTGGTACAGGCAAAGATCCAAGAAAACCTATAGCTTTCTTCCATACACAAAAACGGATTTATGACTTCTTGTAGTGTTAGAGCTCGGTCTATCCGATCGTTACAATTCAAATATTATGCAGGCTTTTGTCCATACATTGGTGCTCCAAAACTGTTCCTTTGGATACCATAGTCTTCATCATCGTCACTGTAACTCTCTTCAGTATTCAGACTAGTCTTAGCTACACGGAATGTCTAATGGCAGACTCCGTCGAAAGTAGATGTAATCTATCTCTGGTGTTTAGTATGCTACCACAAGTATATAGAAATCCTCTACAACAAGTATGGGTGCGTCTCTACCAATAGGCATATCCAAGATGAGAAATTTTGAAATGATAGCGAATACTCCTACTTGGCACAAAACATCCTTCAAAACTCCCGTAGGTTCTGCCTTTGAATGGTTCATCATGGTAATTCCTCGGTTGACTTTTTTAGCCTCCTCTCTACCTAGTTTCGCATAGATTTGGTACGGCATGACATTTATATCTGAACTGGTGTCTGCTAAGGCATTAAGGTCAATTTTAGCTTCCAGTTGGATCGGGATAATAAACACTCCAGGACCCTCTTTCTCCTGTAATGTTTCTCCTTTGACTTGCTTTATAGCCTCTTCTTCCTCTTTCTTAATTTCTCCATCGAGCTTAATCTTATCCATAACAATCCCATCCATTATTTTCTTGTACTTATCACTATATGCCATAGTCTCAATCACGGGTCTTTCTTTCTCAAGTTTGGAAAATCTTTTGCATATATCAATAACCGGTTCCTCTCGGGTAGCTTCTTCTTGTATCAAGGGTTTTCCATTAGACAACGACGGCCCCACATCAGAATAGTATAACTGGAAATTCTCTAGTGCTCTTTTCTTGTTCCTCTTGCTATTTCCCATTTACAGACGAATGGTGGTAGACCAGCTTCGTTAATTTCCGGTATGTCTCCAAAATCAATATCAAGCAAATGATCCCAATCATCCTTGAACTTTTCGGTTTCTTCGGAGTCATCCAAGAATGGATCGAGTTCAGGATGTATTGTAATAACTCCATTTCCAAAATTAGCAATTCCCTTGGCGAGTCTCATGAACGATCTACCAAGTATCAGACTTGGCTTAACATCATCCTCCTCGGGATTTACTATGAATTTCACAAAATAAAATTCCCTTTTAAAAAAAACAATAATTCTCTCTTCACTAGCTTTTACCCATTTTTATCCTCGTATTCCAAACATAACTTGACCGCGAACTAATTTGAGATCAATTTTTTCTCATACTTTAAGTTAATTTATCCATCGTAAGTGTGTAATCCACCCATATAGCATGGTGTGAAATAACGTTCACCTTCTTCTTCCATCCTATAGAAAGTAAAGATTTTAGTTTCTCTCTCTTTCCCACTACTAGTTGTGTCTTGGAACTCGGGTCCTTCCACTGCTCCTTATTCTCAATACCTTCAGCCACAGAACCTTGGTTGTTTTCTCCTAAGCACAATCGACCAATGCTCGTGTTTAGGTCCATTTCTATCTTAATATTACAAAACATCAAAATAAACATTAGTTGGTTAGTACAAGCAAACATAAGTTATGTTTCATACTTAAATAGCATTAGTAAGCATTTATATGTCAAAAATTTGAACGCTTTCTGCATAGTAAACGAGTTACGAAGCTTCTGTAGTCTGTTGGACCTGTAAGTGCAGCGCACTTGGAAATAAGTGCGGCGTACATTCCCTGTTTTTTCAATTACGAATTGAATAGAACTCTTTATTTCCAGGTTTTTAATTATCCAATTATTATTTTTATTATTGAATTTATCATAATAATCATGTAAAGTCATTTTATTCCTAGTCATTACCCTATATTTATTTATGTGATTAATTTTATTATAACTCCTCATTTTTGCATTTATAAGTTTTTTTATCATGAATAGGTGTGTTCACGTAATTAGAATAGTCATTAAAACAGGTAATGATCATAGGTTCAAAACTTATTTCGTTAAAAAATTTCACATAATCATTTAAAGTATTCATGGTGAATTTTTTATTAGTTTGATTAATATAACCATTATTATAACTATTAGTGCATTCATAAATAAGCAAATAACAAGTAGAAAACATAGAAATATCATCAAGCAAAGATTCAAGCTTAGCATATGAAAATAATTTTTTTTTTGACATTTTCGTTTTAGCATACAAGTTGTACAAACATGGAAATCCAGCAAATAAGATCAAAAGGACGGCAATCCTCATGTTCTCAGAAGTAAATTTAAACGTTAGAAAGATTGGGTGGGTGTTTTGGGTCGAATTTATATTCATTTTTCAAAATTTTCCAGAAAGTGTATCGTGCTTGGTAATAACTGCGACGTACTTTTGAATTTTTCTAGAAAAACCAGCATATTTTTTTAAGTGCATCGTACATTCTGTAGTTTGCCTGAAAACTGTATGGCGGGGTAGTAAATTTTGGTTTGCAAAACATGAAAAACTTAAACAAGAAACAATTCAATCCCCGAAAGCGGCGCCAAAAACTTTGATGTGTTAATATAGCTTTAAATTTATAATACTAGTTTTAATCAATTTCTAACTAACACATGGGTAAAGTGAAACCCTCGTTTATAGCATAGATTTAGGGTAAGACCAAGTCGTTCCACGGGATTGGCATTTATGAATAAATCTAATAGTTTTGCAAAAGGTATCTTTAAGATTTGTCATGAATCTAAAGATAAAAGGACAAGATTTTCTTTTGTAATTAAAGTTATAAAAGTGATGTTTATTTTGACCAAGAACAATGAGGATAAACAAGCAAGTAACAATGCAATCTTGAATTAAAGCATAAGAGTATGAATATACAGATAATCATTCAAACTATTATCTATTTCATATATGAAACAATCCTTTCGGCCTTTAATCTTAATTATATAAAATGCATTAAGATTGATTCAAGTATAAAAGTGATAATGATAAATTCCCTTAATCAAGTTCGTTAGACATGAGATTAAGTGTTAAACATATTCACATCTGGGTTGATAAACATTTTACTAGTCAATTCTCACAAGACTAATATCGAATTCTCACAGATAAACAACGCGAAAAGTAAACATAATGGAAGAGTCTTTCGACCTATATCCGCCATATATGATTAATCAAACATGTAACAAGTATTCCGGATAATCAAACATCGAATTCATCAGGATCATATTCATAAGCATAATGTTAAAGCTTGTTCATATCATTGCTCATGTTAAATCCAAATAAACATAGATGACTACTCCATAATCATGGAAGTAAAACACATAATAAGCATGTTAAATTTAGTAAACATCATATTCAAGAAGAGAAATGAGTTTATACTGATTCCTTAAGCAAATGATAATGTTTTTACAAGAGTTTTCCTAATGAAAACTATATGAAGCCTAATTTCCAAAAACCATAAACAACTCTGTCACAGCATCTTCTAGCTTTGAATTTCACTTCTTTGGATGAATAAGACCTAGAAACTTGATGAACTATAAGAACAAGTTCAACAATTTCCCAAAAATTCTCCCTATCTTCAAGATTTCTTCCTAATATGATTGTAAATGTGTTTGATGATGAAATACTCTTAAATTTGGCCTCTATTTATAGCCCAAGGGGTAGCCTCAGTTGGTGAAGAGAAGGAAGTGAAAAGCCATGGCTTTAATGCTCATCTTTATGATTTAGAGTAACTGCAGGCTGAAGTGCGCCGCACTTCCTTAGGAAGTGTGTCGTACTTCACCCCAGCATTTAATTTTCTCTTTCCATGATCCAAAGTACGCCGCACTTCCTTATGAAGTGCGCCGCACTTGGCTTTAGCACATTTAATACTTCTTTTGTTCATTTCTAGATCCTTCTTTTAACGGTTGTTAGTCCCTTTCGTGATCTTTGGTCCTGAAACAACTGTTACACAAATAAGTATCTAAACAATCGATATTTAGCATATTTATATAGATAATTTACATTTTAACGGGAGATAATTTATGTATATTTGGAGTGTTATCACGAATCTACCTCTTCTCTTAAAGAACTTCTTGAAGAACTTCTTGAAGTCTCTAACCGCCATGGCGTACTCTTCATCTTCACTTCTGGAAGTCGAACATTCTTCATCACTAGATTCGCTTTTAGCCTTTAAAGCAAGAGATCTCCTTTCTCCTTTAGCTTTAACTATTTTGGAATCTTTCTTGATGATCATCTCGTGAACTTTAAGGTTCTCGATGAGTTCATCAAGTGATAGTGATGTCAAATCTTTTGACTCTTCAATCGTCGTGACCTTTGCTCTCCATTTAGGATGTAGAGCCCTAAGAAACTTTCTAACATAGTTCTTGCTAAAATAACCTTCATCGAGAGCTTTTAGACTAGTAATAATGGTATTAAATCTAGCAAAAGCACTATCTATAGATTCGTCTTCAGAAATGATGAATTGTTCATATTGTTGTACCAAAAGGTCGATCTTCTTATCTTTGACTTGGCTATTACCTTGATGGGTGATTAACAAAGTTTTCCAAATGTCTTTGCCGTATTACACATGAAAATTCTTTCATATTCTTTTCTTGGCAAAGCATTATAAATAACCATTTTGGCTTCGTTATTTTTCACAAGCTTCTTTTTAAGATCATCACTTTGTTTTTCAAAAGGGATAACCTCATCTAGTTTGGTTTCCGGATTTTGTTCAATAGGTTAAAAATCACCATTAGTAATAACATGCCAAAGATCAAGATCTTTTGATTTAACACAAGTTTCAAATTTATTTTTCCAATAAATAAACTATCACTTTCAAAGAGTGGTGGTCTTTGCATGGATTACCCTTATAGATATTTTTCGAAATCTATAGCTCGATCCAAGCTTTAAAATACAGTATATTTTAAAAATCTTGAGTGACCTCGGCTTCTGATACCAGTTGTGGAAACTAGAAGGGGGGTTGAATAGTTTACAGGTTAATTGGCGTTTTAAAATTTTACTTCTAAAATTGTTAGATTCGAGTATATGCTTAATCAATCAACAATATGAACCAATCAAGATAGTTATCTACTTGTAATAACTACACAAACAATATATGAGAAACACAAACAATATAAAGAGATAAGGGAAAGAACGATCAAACCAAGACACCAAGATTTATAGTGGTTCGGCTACGAAGCTCTTCTTCGCCCTACTCCACTCCCCGAGTATCCGACTCGAGATTTTACTATGTCAACAAGCTCCCTTCAGGCGGAGAAAACCGTTTACACGTCGCTTACGTTATTTTCCGACACTAAGCTAAATGTCGAGTCCTAATCTTAGCTAGAACCAATCTACCACTACACAAGCACTACCCAATCACAAGATCTACAATATCGGATTTACACACTATCCGATTCACACAATCACACAAGATAATCAAAATAGAGATTTGGATCTTAGAAGAAGAGAGGAGAAATCACTAATCTATAACACTTTGTTTCTTGGCGAATACGAGTGTTCTTCTCTTGCACTTGATAGAAGAAGGAAGAAGGTAGAAGATGAGATTTGATCACTTGAAACAAGATTAAACAATGTTAGTGATCAAGAGATTTAGTGAGAGAAAGAATATTTTTAGAGAGAGAAAGATGACTGAAAAATTCATGCAAAGAGGTGTGTTTTTCTGCTGAGAATAGTGCAGTATTTATAGCCAGGAAATTCCAACGGAATCTGGTGGCGGTCCCGACGGTCCCAGATATATCTGGGGGCCGCCTAGCCACTACGAGGGCCGCCACTAGACTAACGCTCCTTTTTTTTCTTTTTGTGAGGAAGGTTGATCCTGGTATGTTGTTTTTTGTTATGGGGGGGAGGAACTGAATTCAAATTTTATGTTTTTAAATAAAACATTATTTTTATTAATAAAACTATTTTGTGTATTTTTGTAAAAAAATAGTTTTGTAGAAATGTGATGGTTAAGAAGAAAAATTATTTTTTTGATCACTAATCATGTTTAATGATTTGTTTATCCATACCTTAAGTGACTTTACGTCAAAATGGAAGTTTACGATTAATAACATGTAAACGTTTAATTTTATCATAAATGCTTTTACATTTTGTCATCTTCAAAACGTAAAGGAGGCAAAAAATTTAAATAACATTCTTAGGCATTATTTGCATTAACAAATATGATGATTGTTATTTTGCAAGTGTGTACTCACTTAAGGTATTAGTCACATTACATTTCATA
Source organism: Tanacetum coccineum (assembly GCA_026074375.1). Lineage (NCBI taxonomy): Eukaryota > Viridiplantae > Streptophyta > Magnoliopsida > Asterales > Asteraceae > Tanacetum > Tanacetum coccineum. The sequence continues at coordinate 15,511 of BQNB010103832.1, forward strand.
AAATGTATACTCACAACATCCTAATGAAAAAAATCATCTCAACAAATTTTCAAACCGTAAAGCATTCTTATTTGTTTAATATAGTATTATACAACTATGCTTTTAAACCAAGCATATGTAGCCAACAATTTTAGCATATAAGATGAAAACTTTCTTCTACAAAGAGTGAGTATCATCTCAATTAAAACAAGCACTAGTGTATACAAACAACACTATGCTAAGCTACCGTAAATTCTGAACCCTTCTTTAATAATTTTTGGATATCACACAAACCCAATGTTTGTTGATCATAATGATCTTACCATGATTACCACAATGTATATCCATAGTATTTTCATTAGTAATTCTAGGAATGAATTCCTAATTTAAACATTAATTAGAATGTTCCTTCTAATATCTTTCAATTAGATTCTAATGTTGTAAAATCATCTTACACTCATGCAAATGATACAACTAATCACATATGTTATCCCAAAAGCTTAATCCATTTCACAACATAAGCTATACCAATAAGCAAAATAGTAGAAAAGAGAAGAGAGAAAAGTTGGAAGATTTATTAGAGAGAAACTAGAGATGGAAGATTACACACACATACAAATTATGCAAATGGTAACCAATACCCTTTATCAAGTGTGGTGAAGGGATATTTATACCCTAGCCTTCTAGTTGGCTCTTGGGCTTTCTTAACGGGCCGGACTTGGCTAAACTTGGGCTTTTACCCTTAACATGGACAACATTAGATTACAAACCATGCTCGATGATACCCGACTAGCCTATTATAATACAAGACCTAGTTTGACTTTCTAAGACCGATAACATTCTTGTTTGACTTAATATAATTAAGGCTAACAATCTCCCCCAATGTTGAGGTCTCTTTCTTCAAACTTCTCTGTATCACCGATGACATTGAAGATATGACGTTTAACGTTTATGCTTTGCCTTGTTATGGTCTTGTCTTGTTTGTAATGGCTTTGATCATTCATGCTTTGTGATCTTGATCTTGAGCCTTTATCTTTTGACTTTGAGTTCTTGAGATCGTTATCTTGCATCATCTCCTTGACTTGAATCATCTTGATTTGACTTCCTTGATTGTTTGACATATGATTATAAGTCTAACAATCTCCCCAATTGATGATTCTTTATTTGACTTTGAGGCTCTTTGATGGTGGGGAAGATTAGAATCAACTATCTTGATGTTGAATGATTGACTTTGAAAGCTTGAGTATGAGCATGTGGTTTATGAATCCGACTTCGCTAGAATGAGGCTGCAACACCGTCGTCTAAACCTGAAATAAGACAGTTAGCAATAAAAGATGAATATGGCTTTGTCATTCATCTTGACTTCGGTTGCATTAACCTCCGGTTTCCCATTTTATAGTATAAATACTATACCTGTGATCAGGTAGATTCAAAGAATCTCCTTGACAGGGTTTCTAGCTCAAAGCGTAGGATCTTCTAACACAGATGTATTAGATTCACCATGCTTGCTAGTTCTCATTACCGGAACGTCTCAAAGCAGACAACACGGTAAGAGTGAATCAGATAGTTACTATCTTTCTAATTAAGTCGTTAATTCATTTACTGGACCAAAATTGATATCCAGTTATCACAAGCTTGATTCATATAGAATCTTGCAAGTCACCTACCAAGAGCTTGTTTGATGTTGGCTCAAGCAGGATTTCCATCTTCACTGTGAATACTTAAGTATCACTCGGATGTTCTGGCAAGATCTCAAGGATAATGCGTAGGACTCTTTGTTACAACTTGTGAACTTTATGGTGTTCAACAAGTGTATTTTGACATTGTGTCCTAATGAGATTTATAATTTGATCTCTTCTTGGCTCTAGACTCGATTTGTGCACTTTTGGTTTTAGTAATCGGAGGCTGGAGCAGACTGCCACCTATTCAATATTAACAATCTCGGAGTGAGATGTCAATAGATAACGTGTGTATCTCCGTGACAAATGAGACAAGTTTCTTTTGAGAGAAACCCGAATGGCTGGGAAGGGTTGTGCATTGCATCACTGGGTCCATGATGTCGTCTTCAATATCAACAATCATCTTTGTGATTTTGATAGATTATGTATTGACCCGGTTTCTGCCTAAGGTGTAAGGAGGGCTTCTTTCTTTTCACCCTTTATCCATACATTTCTTTTTAATTCTTCAACCCCTTCAATGCTTACCAAGACGTCATCACTAACACCTTGTTGTGATTGTTCTAGTGTTAGCTCAACCTTAGTCGGCATTATTCCCTTATTCTCATTCATCTCTAATCATACCTAAGGACTTCTAATTCTATCTATGGAATGTCCTTGGGTAGATCCCTCTGGTTCTGGTTGGATCATAGGACTTATACCTAACCTTAACCACCTTATGACTTCATCGACGTCGTGAGATTAATTGGTTGTTGGGTATAGAGATCGAACCATAAAACCTTTGATACAGACATTTTGAAATACTCCCCCTACACATGTGCTCCGAGATTCGAAATTGTTTTGCACATGAAGGAAAGAGTTGCACTTAGAGTCTTAAAGATCACATTCTTCTATATCACATTTTAATCACATTTTCTCCCCTTATTTAAAATAATAAATCTCTTAGTATTTGAAATACCAATTGATTAAAATTTATGACATGAAAAATTCCATGGGGAGAAAAATTATACCACGATATTGCATGAATTCATTTTTCTGATAGCTCCCCTTCAACACGGTATGTGGGATACCACTAATTTTTAAAACTTGACATTACAAAAAAAATGGTATGACAACACAAATATGTTGAAGACAGAGTGAGATGCCTTAGTGAACAATGTTTATTATTAATTGACATTATAGTTTTTACATTTTAATTTCACGAAATGTTTTTAGATACATAAAATTGACATTTATGAGATGTATCCAAAATACATTAAAGGCTTTGGTTTTAAAAAGCTTCATCTCAAAAATTAATCAATATAAATATGACATTTTTTGAGAAAATTGATACCATAATTTTAGAGAAGTATGTGAGGAGGGAGTGTTGAACACACAATTTTGAAAGATACCACTTGTTATGCAAATGATTTGAAATTTAAAGTTTTTCTTGAAAAATTATGTTCAACAATTTTTAAAAACCGATAGAAGACTTCTCTTCTATTTTTAGAGTAAGCGCACTGAAACGTACACTTTCCTATTACATTCGGGTCCGGGTTACAGTCTGAAGTAGCTGTAAGCCATTGTCAAAAGTCATAAAGAAAATTTAGAAATGACATGTTTTGAAACGTTTGAACTCTTGCTCGAACTTTCAATTTACAACACTCGTGTCATGTAATCGTACATTCTAGGTACGTAAATATTATCAATTCCAAGAGACATGTCGAGAAGATTATTTTTGGTATTTTCAAAATTTTCTGATTTTTTAATTTGTTTTTCTAGATTTTATATTTTTGTAATTATTTTTGTTGATTTTATGTTTTTGTATTTTCTTTTTTTCAAAAATATTTATAAATCAAAATAAAGAGAAAAATAAAAATATTTACAAATTCGATGTTTGATGGATCAAGCAGATTCGTTTGCCAGAACCTCCAGTTCTTTTGGAGTCAAACATCTCATACCGAGTCGTTTGACGAGATACTTAAATCTATCTTCGGGTAAGGCTTTATTAAACAGGTCAGCTAACTAGTATTCAGTTTCGACAAAGAATAATTCAACAATACCCCATTCAACCTGTTCCTTTATGAAGTAATATCTGACATCGATGTGCTTGGTACGGGAATGCTGGATTGGATTGCACGAGATGGCTATGGTTGCCTTTGAGTCACAATACATAGGTATTTTATCAAAGTGAAAGCCATAATCCGTGAGTTGAGTTCTCAACCATAGAACTTGAGTGCAGCATGCAAATAAAGACACATACTTCACTTCTCCTGAAGACATTAAAGTGCAGTCCTGCTTCTGAGCACAAGCGACAAACTTAGCACCATCCTAAGAAATTGTAATGCCACCATATGTGCTCTTTAACGTGAATTGAGAAGTCTGCCAATGATCCGAATCTAAAAAGCTGTAATCAAAACCGGTGCCTTACGATACAAGAGTCCCATGTTAACGGTATTCTTAAGGTACCAAAAGATCCGCTTAACCGCAGTGAAATGTTTCTCAGTCGGTTTCGCTTGATAGCGAGCACAATAACATGTTACATGTACAATATCTGGAATACTTGCTGTTAGGTACAAGAGTGCTCCGACCATACTACAATATTTTGTTTGGTCAACCAGAGTTCCACTCAAGTCAGCATCTAGGTGTTTCGTAGCCATTGGAGAACCAATGCTATCACATACGGTCATAACATGCTTTATAGGTATCTCTTGAGCATACTTAACTTGGTTTATAAAGATACCACGTGGGGATTGGTTGATCTGAATTCCTAAAAAGAATTTCAGCCCCCCCGTCATAGATATTTCAAACTTGTTGTGTATTAGTTTTTCAAACCTTTTTGAAAGTATTGGGTTCATAGAACCAAAAATAATGTCATCAACGTAAATTTGCACAAGCAATATGTCTTCCCCATGTTTAGTTATGAACAGAGTTGGATCAATAAAACCTTTTAAGAATCCTTTGGATACCAGGAAGTTGGAGAGTTCATCATACCATGCTCTTGGAGCTTATTTGAGTCCATATAATGCATTATTTAGATGGTAGACTTGGTCAGGATGATATGGGTCTATGAATCCATCTGGCTGGTTTACGTACACTTGTTCCTTCAGAGTTCCGTAAAGAAATGTTGTCTTGACATCCATATGGTATACTAAAAATGATTTGTGTGCAGCATACGCAACAAATAACTGGACAGCTTCCAACCGAGCAACTGGTGCAAATGACTCTTCGAAATCAATTCCTTCCTTTTGAGCGTATCCCTTAGCTACAAGACGAGCTTTGTTGTGAATTACAGTATTTTCCTCATCATGTTTGTTTTTCCAGAGCCAGTTCACGTTAATGACATTTTTGCAGAGTGGTCTGTCAACTAATTCCCATACATCTAATCAATCAAACTAGTGAAGTTCTTCCTGCATCGCTTCAATCCATGCAGAATCAGCCATGACTTCTTTGATGTTCTTTGGTTCGGTTCGACTCACGGTGAGTACGAGCATACACATCTCGCCATCTGTTTCTAGCTGACGTCTTGTTCTAATAGATTGAGAAGGATTTATAATCACTTGTTCTAATGGATGATCTTTTGTCCTACGATGTTCAGAAGGGTGTCTTTAATATAATGTATGCATGTTTAACAAGTCAACATAAAGAGACGATGTGTCCCCTCGTTCTTGTACCGGTGTACTAAAGACGTTAATAAATTCATCTTCGTCAACTTGTGCATATTCTTTATTGGTTTCTATTTGAATAATGTTCTTATTGGCAGTGACAGTTGGTGCTTGACTTGTAGTTTTAGGTGTTGTTTGAATGTTAAATGGAGGTGTATCTACAGCAATGGTTGTTGATGTAGATGGATTTGTGTGTTGTTGTTGACATTGATTAGGTGCATCAGTAGAAATTACAACGAAATACTTTGACACAACTGGAGTAGTTCCATTGAGTAATTCATCGAACATCAGACTAAATATCAAATCCAGCTCATTTGATGTTGTTACTAACTTAGCTGCTTGAGGAACATTTTCTTGACTTTGGGGACCGGGACTTAAACTGTCTTGTTCAAGTGCACTCGTCGGACATTGTGGAGGAATAAGAAAGCTCAAGAATTTTCACTTCATAAGTAAACAAATCGTCATCCATTCCACTTAATAGGTTAAATTCATTAAAAATCATCCCAAGAGGTGTATAGCAAGTAAATAAATCATCATCGGTCATGGTCATCCCTAGTATTTCAGATTCTTCCTTAATTACCTTCATCTACTGAAAAGAACCAGATAATCGTTAGTAGAATAAGTTTGGGAGAAGGTATATATAGACAATTTAAACACGAAATACGAATATGAAACACCGACTCTACTGCTGTATCAGATAGTCGATACGTCGTATTCAATTAACTGAATACGCCATATTGATCGGTTGAATATGAATACACTATACTGGTTTTGAAAGGGGGATACACCATATTCAACTATGTGAATACGTCGTATCGGTTATTCGACCAGAACAATAACAGAAAAGAAAACCAATGCAAAAAAACACACAAATATGCAAAATTATGCAATGCAAACTAATCTACTAAAATAAACAAATAAGATACAAAATTATACCAAAAATTACACTAAACTAAAAATACTAATAAAAAAGAATTAAACAAACTCACTCCCCGACAATGGTGTCAAAAACTTGATGTGTCGTTGTGCGTAGGTAATATTTATTATTAAGTTTTACTATTTATATTTTGCCGACTGTACCTAAAAACAACACTAACGGGCAGTGTACCTGATCAGTTGTAGGTTCGCTGGTAAGTAGGGCGTCGATCACTAAGACCGACTGTTAATACTTAAGTCTACCAGTATTTTAGTTATCTAATTTAGTCTTAATTTATTCTATGTTATACCTAAACTAATGCAATAAATGAGGGGGATTCAGCCCAAGAGACTGGCATGATTTTTGGTTTACCTAGATTGACATTAGGGCAATTAACACACATAAGTTGATAGTTAGAAGATAGAGAAGCGGTCAAGCCTAATGTAAGGAAAACGTATTAACCATATTTAATCTGATAAAATGTAGATTTTAGTTTATAAGTGCAATGATTGTCTTATCTCGTTGTTTATATATCATTCCTAGATTTAGGCGGTACTTCTTCCTAAAACCTAGATCTGGCATTTTTGTCATAATTAACCACATCCGCATAAAGTACTCATGGTTGATTATAATCTATCTTAGGAGACAATAATGGTGATCTTATTGAATCCTAGGTCATCGAGACTTTACCAACTTACTGCTTAACGACTCTTTATGTACTAGTAGTCCACTGTCCAGATCTTTACCTAAGGAATCAGAACATCATTTGTTGATCCTAGGTCACTTGCTAGTCCAACTTGTTCACTAAACCAAAGGCAAAGACAGGTCAATATTTGTGATCATATTACTCTAGATATATAAATTGCAGATATGGAGAGCTATCCCAATGTCTAGCTAACGCTCTATTTGTATTCCTAGATCTAGTTAAATGATAGGTCGCATACTTAAGCACATAAACAAGTAAAAATTGATAAACATAATAAACACACAATCAAAATAAACAAATTAAACATTAAATTATCATAAACATGGCTAATACCTAAAGGTATTAGCCAATAGCCATTGTAACTATACAAATGTCATAGACGAACGATTAAGGTAAACTAAACGATAATGAACGATACCAAAAACCAAATGCGTATTTAGAGTATAGAAATTACAAGGGGTTTCCTATGGATTAAATTGCGTTGCAAGACATTCTTCGCTTCTCTTCTATTCTAAAAATCGAACCTAGTGGTTAATGCCTTCTTCTTAGTCTTCGGTATATTTTTTTGCACACTAAAATTCGTATTTAGGGTTTGGTATTTCTTGGCGTGGGCTCCATGATTGTTATATTCTAGAATATTCCATGACTTGTACTTAAATACGGTGTATGGCTTCATCTGGATACGGCGTATAGATCTTTCCTTCGTGGATGCTGAGTGAAGTTCAGGGCACGGATACGCCGTATCTTCCTTGATGGATGCGAAATATAGGTTGTCAGAACAATGCTTTTCATGATTTCTTCGTTTAAGCTCCAAAATGTGTGCCTTTTGATTACCTTTTACTCTTTGCTCGATAACTACTGCAAATCATAAATATAAGCAATTAAGTACCAATTCATGCATAAACAATGTAAAATGAGTAATTTAGCTTGGATAAATGATGCTACAGATCACCATCTTCGCTATCACTCCAAGCTCCATCAACGAACGCCTTTTTCATTTTCGCCTTCAGACAGTCATCAATGAAGTGGTTCTTGCTACCGCGACCATATGACATTTTCCTATAGAGCTTCCAAAACCTTTACTCATATTACCATGACCTCTATCAAACCTATCACCACCATTACCAAAGCGATTTTCTCTATCAAGCCTATTACCCTTCTTGAATAAATTCTAAAGGTTCTTCACTATCGAGTTGAACTCTTCTTCTTCGTCTTCGTCTTTATCACTTCCATCTTTACATACACTATCATTACTAGTTTTACCCCTAGTACCATTAGCTTTGAGAGCTATTGGCATAACTTTTTCTTTGATGGGTTTAGAAACAACATGTTGGGATTAAAAGCCTTCTTGAAGTTATTGCTATTAAGGTATTAGTTACTGTTGCTAAGCATAAATTAGTGTTGTTAGTAATCTTAATGAAAAATATGTTGAGTAGTTAGTACTGCTAGTACTACTGCTAGTGTAAGTTACTACTGCTAGTTACTACTGCTAGTAATGTTAGTACTGCTAGAGTAAA
>BQNB010103833.1:4780-23948 GCA_026074375.1 Tanacetum coccineum
TTTTGTCGCTATTCGTTTCGATCTTTAGTATAGAGAGTAGTAACGTGACACTCTCAACTAACTATAACTACTCTAGGCAGTTGTTTGAGAACGTCAAAAATAACGAAATCTGTTATTTCTCACAATCTCGACCAACTTCCTATAGTATTTCTCGATGTTCAAGAATACACTGCCAAGATAAATCAACCCCAATCAGAATTTACACCTGTCAACATAGACCTGAAATCCACACATTAATTAACATCAACTCTCATGACCCATTCTACATGAGCAGGTACACAATTTGGCAACAAAAACATGAAAACCCACAATATACGTAGCCAAAGAAGAAACGAAATAAGAGCCTCAGGCAAAAAATTGCTTCCATCAGACTGTGAGACAATTTGGCTCAGATAGGAGCTCACGGTTAAGGTCTTTTATGGTTGTATACCAAATAGATAGCCTAGCCAAGTAATAGACCGCTCATGCTCATCATCATTGCCTTCTAACAGTAAAGGTCCATCACGGCTGCATACCAAACAGGTAGCCTAGCCAAATAATAGATCGCTCATACTCATCATCATTGCCATTCAACAGTAAATGTATGCCCAAACGCACCAAAATTAGACGTAATTGTCTATAAGGCTGAGACAGATTACAAATAGAGGCAGATTACAAATTAGACGTACTTGGTATCACTCGCCACGGGTGGGTTTAGTGGTTTTGTTGTGAGATTATTTGAGCTTATTGTTGGTCTCGGCTTATTTTACTTCTTTTATATTTTTTTTCTTTCTTTTGTTGACATCACGTTTTGGTTTACTTTTGTTGATAGTGGGCTTACTTTTGTTGAAAAAAAAGGTTGTGTCTTGTTGACATCACGTTTTGGTTTTCTTTCTTTTATCGATTTTGGACTTATATCACGGTTTGGATGCAAAACTGCTTATAGTCATTTTGGTTCCTACGTCAAAAACAAACTGTTGCAGTTTTTTTTGAGTATTTCTTTTCGTCAAGTGATTCAAACGCTTTCTTAGTAGTTTATATTGTGGTTAGTATTGGTAGCTTATTTAAAAGCTTATTTTTGGTTAGCTTATTCCTTCCTTGTGGTCCTAACCGGTTGAACAAGAAAGGAGACCAAGATCCCAAATTTTAGCTTCATAGTACACGTTTTGTTGGTTGTGCTCAAGACAAAAGCAAGGGGTTGTACGTTTTTGGTTTTTGTGAAGGACATCGAACGAGTTCAAGATTCATCACCGAACTAGTCTTGTTTCTATCAAGAACCGATCTAGTATTTTGCTTCAATCACCGATCTAGTCTCAAATCAACTCGAACCGAACTAGCTTCTTCTTGTGTGAACCGAACGAGTATCAAACCAAGTGCAACCGAACTAGCAAACTTTCATCCACCGATCTAGCACTTTTCAAGCTACAACCGATCTAGTCTCTTATCTATGAACCGAACCAATTCAATCTAGAACAAATTCTACACGTTTTAAGCCATTTCGGATTTTTCGGTTTCGTGTGACGGTAAACTTCGGGACTTACGACATACACCGTTGTGATCGTGTCGCCGTTTCGATCATCGTGGTATATTCACTTCTCACCGTCGATAACCGTACAAGTCCCGAGCAAGAAAAAAGGAAACACGTTATATTTTCATTTTCAAAATGAAGAAGACGTAGGAGGGAAAAATTTTGATTGACTAAAATTGGAAATTTACAAGTTAAGCCTGTGGACTTAAAGATAAATTCAAGATTAGTCTTTGTTTGATTATTTATCCTTAAAGTTCAAAGTATAATTCACCGTTAGTCCTTAATTGCTACGATTTCAACAATAGTCCTCCAAAGTTCAACGATTGTGCACCGTTCATCGTTTCAAGCTCATTTTTCGCCAATAAAAGCTCAAGTTCTTCAACGACAACAACGATTTCAACATCAATTCATTTTTGTTTTACGGTTTCTTCTTGATTTTGTAAAATCCCGCGAAAGATACGATTCTTTTCTCGGTTTTAATCAAAGATTTGTAAAATCCCGTGAACGTTAATTGATTTCAATCCACAACAACAATCACTTTACCTGCTTAAGATCCTACAAATCATTTTCACTTCACAATTCACGGTAAAATGGAAACGAAAGATACTTTATCTTCGTGTTCGTATTCAGATGAACAAGACATGCAACAAATGCTAAAACAAGCAAAGATCTTGAAAGGTAGTTGCCTAAACGGTCTTAGTGCACTTAAATCAAATTTCACACGGAAACTTGAACAAGGCATCACTAAAAGTGAATTTGAACGTGCATTTAGTCATATTTTTGGTGAAGATGTTGACACATTCACAAGAACGTTCTCTCAGAACATGGATACACTGGAACAACAACTTACCAAAGAAACTATTCTTGAGTCCAACTGCCAGAATGCCTTTAGAGTGCTCAAGACACAATTTGAGAAAATTTTCACCTCCGTGCTAATAAAGCCTTCAAGTTTAGATGGTACGTATGCAAGAAAGGACTTTCACGCATATACTGGCATGGAACCTCAACTCTTCAAAGAAACAATACTCAAAAACTTTGATTTCATTGAGAATTATATGCTCAAAACAATCATTCATGCACAAACGATTCAGAAAAGGTTGGATGACAAAAAGTTGTAGATTCAAGAGTGCACAGTTCAAGAAGTTAAAGCATCGGATGCTATTTCAAAAGACAAAGCACAAGAATGTTGCATGGTATCTTTTTGACTACTTCATTCACACCTCAAGCTTCTTTTAAACAACGACTTAAAAGGAACTCGCACTGAGTATGGATTCAAACGCGCATTTGTGACACTCTTTGGTCAAGATCTAGAGACTTTCACAGGCACAATGTTCCTAAACATGGATCAACTAGAAAAGCAACTTGACAAAGAAGAATTTCAAGAGATTGGATCCATGGCTGCCTTTAAAGTACTCGAGATACAGTTTTAGATGTTCATCAAGTTACGGATTTATTTGGATGATGAATACGTTGTAATGACACGCAACTACTTTCTACAATACACTCAACTCGAGATTCTAGAATTCCGTGACACACTGATGCAACACCTGGAATCTGTTAAGAAGTCAATTGATGAAAGAGCATAACTTAACGAGAGTATGACAACAGGGTGAATGACAGATAGATACAGACAATAGAGGAAAAGTTTGATACGAGTAAAGCATTGGATGCTAGTTTGGTTCACATAGAAAGCAGTGGGACAGAATCAAAAGAGAAGGATACAAGCAGCAGATCAGGGAATGATACACATGCTGATAATGTAGATATCAGACCCATATATGATGAAGAGCTAATGGCTGAGGTACAAATGACTGCAAAAATCAATGTCTTTGCTACAGGACAATAGCATACTGAGCAACTCGAATTCAATAATGAAGGAGAGGTTGACCAGAATGTTGACCAATGTCATGACAAATGTCCGTTGCCTGCTAAATTAACTGATAACCAGAAAATAGAACTCTCATATCAATCTCTCAAATCTGAAAATATTTGTCTCAAAAAGACTGTTGCCCAATTTCAAAAAGATTTTTTAAGAATTGGAAGCACATTACAGCTATATGGCAAAGATCCATGAAGTTCCTACTGCAGACTCAGGAACTGATACTGAGCCATTGGAACAGGTACACAACGATGCTGAATATAATGTGTTTGCCAATATGAGGTAGCATTCTGAGCAACCTGAATCCACTAGTAACATATGTTTAGTGGAAAAGGATGATAGTAATGTCACTCATGATTCATCGGATATGTGTGATAATGATATTTAGACTGACCAAAATACTAAAGATGAGCGTGTTTTGTGTTGATCCCACGCCTTGATCGGTTCTTTATGATATAAAGAGTTTTCTTACCTTGGAAGAATCCAAAATAACAAAGATTGAGACTTTGTGAATATACCAAAGTGTATGCGGAATCTACACTTTGATACTCTAGAGAAATTTATAAATGAAATAGTAATGATCACACTCAAACAATAAACACAAAACTCACTGCTTCAATATTATAAATAATACGAGTACTCTTTAAGTACTGGGGTTATACAACCTTGAAGCTATTACAAAAACACTCTCAGTGTATATCTAAAAGTTCTATCTATCACTACTCTAGGGATCTCCTTTTATAGAAATACAAGGAGCCCTTTACAAATATATCTGCCTATCTATTAGGAACAGTTACAATTCAAAACTAAATATTCCGAAATGCTCTCCATACCTTCTTATCTTCATATCATCAGCTTTGACCATTTAGCAGTACAAACTTCTTCAGCTAGCAGTATTAAGTTTCCTTGGCAGTACTAACTTTGTGCTGGCAGTACTAACCTTGTGCTGGCAGTACTAACTCCTTTAGTATTGTTGGCAGTATTAAGTCATATGAAGATTTATTCCCAACATTTTGCTTGCTAATTTAATTGCAAATTTAAAACTTGATGTTGATGAAAATAAAAATATTCAAAAGCAATTAAAGAAAGCAAATGCATCACTTGCTCATGAATTGAAAGAGTGCAAATCTATTCTTGCGGAAACTAGTAAAACTCTAAGGGAGTCTAATAGTATTCAGGATAGGTGTTTAATTGCACTTCAAAACAAACACACTGAGTTTGAGAGGTACAAGGCCTTAAATGACTGTACAGTTGACTATGACAACCTTGAACGTAAGTTAAATGAAACTCTTAGACTATTAGCTCAAAAAAACATTGACATAAAAGAAGGTTTAATACTTAAAGCCTATGAAATTTCAGTTGTCAAAGAGAAACATGATGAGTTAGTCAAACAGAGTCTTTTAACAAAGTTACATTTTGAAGGTATTGTCAAAGAGAAAACAAAGGTTATAACGGATTTGAAACTTAAGGAAGAAAAAGACATCGACAAAATGATTTCAATGGAAAAGCAATTAAAGTTTTTGAATGAAATTGTTTACAAAAGGAATCAATCAATTCAAACCATTCATATGTTAGCTCCTAAAGGCCTAACATTCAATGGTAGACCAACCTTCGCCAATCCAATATACCTCAAAAAGGCTCAATATGAAAAACTGTGTTTGTATGAGATCCCATATGACCAATCTGATCTTGCAAATAGACTCGTCCCCGATAGGGAAGAGACTCTGACTCTTGAAAAAAAGAGTCGATCAAAATTAAATAAAGACTTGGTGAGACCTTATGACTACATAAAGCTAAATAGTCTTTATGAAATTTTCAAACCAGCGTCACAGGAATATAATGAATAGTTGGCACATGCAAATGAAGTAAGGAAGAAAATGTATAGAAAATCTTTTGTGAAATTTAAACCAAACATTTTCAAAAACATCGATTTCTTACCTGTTTCAAAATCAATAAGTAAAAGTAGACAAGTGTACAATGTAATTACAAATAACATAAATCACTTTAAAGAACTTGTTGATCAAGCTTAGGAAAAGCATTCTCATAATCATTTTCATGCCCCGACTGCTCTTGATATGGAAGTGCTAATAAAAACATGTTTGATGTCTCTTGCCATAAAGACACAGAATGATAGTTTCACATTTGTTCATGAACTTAAGCAAGAAATGCATGCTGATTTAAAGTACGTTGAATCCGTTGAAAATGAAATTGACGAACTTGAATCTGATAAAGCAGAATTTTCAAACATGTATGGTACACTTTTGCAAGAATATGTATCTAATGATGTTATGTGTTCTTATTGCACTCGTTATCTGATTTAGATGCTCACTCTGAATTGCAATGCTTATATCTTAATAAAGTGAAAGAATGTTAATGTCTTGCACAAAAGCTTTCGAAACAAACGGAATATGTTAGTAAAGAAGTTTATACTGAGCTTTTACGAAGTTTTGCTAAATTAGAAAAACACTCGATTTCTCTTGAACTGGCTTTACAACAATGTCAAGAACAAATGAAAAAATGACACAGTTTGCAATGAAAAAGCGTCAAATGTATTTCTAAAAGAACGTGAACAATATTTTGAGATACAAGATTTGAAAGCTCAATTACAAGACAAGAACATTGCTATAAGTGAGTTAAAGAAACTCATTGAGAAATGCAAAGGAAAGCCCGTGGAAACTAAGTTTGATAAACCATCTGTTGTTCGACTACCAAATGCACAAAGGATTCCAAAACCATCAGTTTTAGGCAAACCGACAACTTTTTCAGACTCTCTTGAAAGGAAAAGTTTTTCACAAATAAAGTCGGTTCCAAAAACTAATGTGTTAGAGGGTTTATCAAAACCAGTCACTACACAGATTTTGCCTCAAACAGCAACACAAGCTATAAAAAACACAAATGTGATTAAACCAGGCATGTATCGAATTGACACTAGGAAAACACAAACTAGAGCACCACAGTTTCCTCAGACTTCTAGGAATACTAATCCTCGCGTGTCTACCTCTACAGGAGTAATTCACAGAACTAATGTTAGCAGACCACAGCTTAGGAGCACTCAAATGAAAGATAAAGTCGTGCCAAACAATAGTCATGTGAAGAATAAGAAGACTGAAGTAGAAGACCACCATAGGATTTCTAGTATTTCTAATAAAACAAAGTCTGTAACTGCGTCTAATGAAAGTTTAAAATTCAGAACTTCAAATGTTAATGCTGTTTGTGCTACTTGTGGAAAATGTGTGTTTAACTCGAATCATGATGCTTGTGTTTCTAAATATTTGAATGACGTGAATGCTAGAACTAAGAAGCCTAAAGTAGGGTCTATTAGTACTAGAAAACCCAAAAGTCAAGCGAACAAATCTGTTGCAACACCCCATAAGAAAACAGTTGCATCAGAATCTACTACTCAGAAATCCAAGAGTTACTATAGGATGTTGTATGAGAAAACTAGTAAGGCATGGAAATGGTGGATAGAACAACAATGCCCATCAGGATATAAATGGGTTCCTAAGACAAAAACAAAATGGGTGCCTAAAGTTAGGAATGAGAATGTGCAAAAGAGAGTTAGTTTTGCTATAGATAATGCATCTAGATAACTAATGTATTGAAACTCACAAATACTTTAGGATCCTTTTTGTCAAGTATTCCATCGTCCTCTAATTCTCTTGCAGATTGTGCAACTCATCCGATTCATTGTTAACTCTAGATGTACAAAGCACATGATGGGCAATCTAACGCTGCTGTGCAATTATGTTGAAAAATATCTGGGTACCGTTCATTTAGGCAATGATCAATTTGCTCTAATTCTTGGTTATGGAGATCTGGTTCAGGGAATTATCATGATCAATAGGGTTTATTATGTCGAAGGCCTCAATCATAATCTCTTCTCGGTTGGTCAATTTTGTGATACGGATTTGGAGGTTGCTTTTTGGAAATCTACATGTTTCATTAGAGATCTTCAAGGAAATGATTTACTCACTGGTAATCGTGGTTCTGATCTCTATATAATTTCACTTTAAGAAACAACTTCATCAACTCTAATATGTCTCATGGCTAAAGCCTCACCAACTCAAGCATGGTTATGGCATCGAAGACTTTCTCATCTTAACTTCGACTACATAAACTTGCTTTCAAAGAAGGATGTTGTGATTAGTTTACCAAAACTGAAGTATGTCAAGGATCAACTATGTTCCTCTTGTGAAGTGAGTAAAGCAAAAAGAAGTTCATTCAAGACAAAGGTTGTTCCAAGTTCAAAAGGCCGGCTAAATTTGCTTCATATGGACTTATGTGGTCCAATGCGGGTTGCTAGCATAAATGGGAAGAAATATATTCTGGTAATTGTAGACGACTTTTCCAGATATACTTGGACTCTCTTTCTACGATCCAAGGATGAAACACCAGAAGTTTTAAAAGATTTTCTCACGATGATCCAAAGAAATCTTCAAGCCCCGGTAATTTCTGTTCAAACTGACAAAGCACAAAGTTCTTAAACAGGACACTCCATGCATTTTTCAAAGAAGAAGGAATTGAGCATCAAACTTCTACTCATCGAACCCCTAAACAGAACGCTTTGTCGAAAAGACAAAATTGTACTCTCTATGAGGCTGGCTCACACGATGCACTCAGCATCTAAACTCACTTTGTTCTTTTTGGCCTAAAGCAAATGTGCAAGCGCAGGCCTATTCTCAAAACGGATCTATCATCATTCGAAACAAGAGAAAGACTGCATATTCACATCATCAATGACATGAAACTTTCAATTAAACACCTTTACATTTTTGGTTGCACTTGTTACTTAACCAGAGATGGTGAAAATCTGGATAAGATAAAAGAAAAATTGGATCCGTGCATTATGGTGGGATACTCCACTCAGTCTATTTGATATCGAGATTACACAAAGAACCTTATTGATAGTTGAAACGGGATACATCATAGATTGATAAGATCAATAGATGTCAGATGAATGTCTGTTGAATAATAACACTCCAGGCCTCGTTCCTCCAACGACAAAAGCTATCCAGATTATGAAACAAATCTAGTCCCCGCACCACAACTACAAAATATTTCTCCATCACAGATCCAAAACAGCTCTGTCACAACAAGAGTTGGATCTTCTTTTCAGTCCATTGTACGATGAATTTTTCAATGCAAGTACTTTAAGTGTTAACCAATTCTAGACCTCCGATGGTTTCAAACCAAATCCGACATGGTTTTCCTCTGATTCAAAATAATCAATACCATTTCAATCAAAATCAAGGAAATAATTTTAACCAAAATCGAGGAACCAATTTTAATCAAAACCGAGGAAAAAACTTTACAATGACAGTGTATCACCCTTCCGCTAGTCAACCGCCCAGTTTACCAAGCTCAACCTTATCAAGCTCATGCTCAGCAAATGCAAGGTGTTTCAAAGACCGATTATGTAGAATTTAAGTCAAGCTTAATGAATGCGCTGTATGAGAATATTCAAAATCAGGGTTCAAGTTTACAAAACCAGATGACAAATTTAACGAAAATGCTTTCTAAGTTCGTAAATTCCAATACCGCTTCGTCTTCGAATTCAGGTTCTCTTCCAAGTAACACCATTACTAACCCGAAGGAAAGACTTAATTGTAGTACTACTCAGAATGATACTGCTTATCAAGGACCTACGATTCCTACTTCTTCTCCTAAAATAGTGGAACGTAGAACCGAGGTGACAAAGGATACGATTTTTCCTACTAATAACCGAATTACCGAAGACGTCCAACCTCTGGTTATTCCAGTTGAAAACCAAAATCCAGTTTCTGAGCCAGTTGATGCGACCATTAGTGCATCGAGCCTAACCCGAACCACGATTCCTTATCCATCAATGAACGAAATGATAAGAGGTCACGTAGAGAATGCTAGAACAAAAGAGAAAATTTCAAGAAATCTTCCACATGAAACGATATCAATTAGTTTCGTGGATGCTTTGACTCTAATGCCCAAGTTTGCTTTAACTCTTAAAGCCTTAATTGGAAATAAAGAAAAGCTTAGTGAGATGGCTAGAACCCCTTTGAACGAACATTGCTCGGCGGTCATACTTAACAAGTTACCTGAAAAACTTGGTGACCCCGGGCAGATTCCTTATTCCATGTAAATTTCCCAGAATGGATGAGATCTAGGCCTAGGCGTATCTTGGCGCAAGCATAAATCTCATCCATTTTCCGAATGGTAAAAAGCTTAACCTTCCAGACCCTAACTCCTGACTTGCATGACACTAAACTAGCGGACTGTTCAATCCTCACTACCGATTAGGTATTGCTAAAGAATAATCAACGATCAAGTTGTGTATTCCCGTTTTCAGCCTACTTCGTGGTCGTAGATTTTGAACCAGACCCTCGAGTACCTCTAATTCTCGGGAGGTGTTTTCTTAAGACCAGTCGTGCTTTTGATAGAACGTGTACGAAGGTAAATTGACCCAATCGAGTAGAAATGAGTCAATAACTTATAATCTTGATGATAAACTTCGAGATACACAGTTTAATTATAATGATATGAACGACGATCGAATCGACGTGTTGAAATAGCTTGTGAAGAGTATTACTCCAGGAAGTTCTAGGAATTTCTGACTTGAACGCCAGTGTGCAATCCCACTCCGATACGACCCGATAGTTTCAATTCCTTCTCCGACTCTCACTTTACCTTTCGGATTTGTGAATTTCTACTTCTAGAAGAAAGTAGATGCATTCCTTGCTCTAGCCGACTATTCCAACTTCAACTTGAAGTTGATGAATCTTATTAAGACCCAGAGGGTGACATTCTTATTCTCGAAGCACTCCTAAATAGTATTCTTCACCCACCTCCGAACCAAGGAAATTTATATTGCCAGGAAATCAGAAAGGAACTTAAAAATTTTGAAGCCAAAACTGCCAATCATCAATTGAAGAACCTCCTAAGGTGAACTTAATGACTTACGCCTCATCACGAAATATCATTTTTGGAATACAACAACAAGATGCCATCATAATTGCCAAAAGATTTTGAGAGATCGATGATAAGACCGCTCACAAAAACGATCTAAAGTCCCAAAGCAAGCAATTTCTTGGAAACTAACCGACATAAATGGTATTAACCCAGAATTTTTGTCTCAAAAAAAAATTCTAATGAAAGAGGACTATGAACCAACTGTCCAACAATCAGAGAAGGGTTAATCAAATGATGTCATTAAGAAAGAGGTTGAAAAACTTCTTGACGCTGGATTGATCTACCCAATCTCGGATAGTCCTTGGGTGAGCCCAGTGCACTGTGTGCCAAAGAAAGGAGGGATGACCGTAGTGACCAATGATGAAAATGAGTTAGTACCGACTAGACTTGTAACGGGATGGAGAGTTTGTATTGATTATCGTAAGTTGAACGAAGCCACCCGGAAAGACCACTTCCCTTTGCCGTTTATGGATCAAATGCTTGAGAGACTCGCAGGAAATGAATACTATTGTTTCCTCGATGGTTTCTCGGGTTATTTTCAAATACCAATCGATCCGAAAGATCAGGAAAAGACCACATTCACCTGCCCATACGGAACATTTGCTTATCACTGCATGCTTTTGGTTTATGCAATGCACCAGGCACGTTCCAGAGGTGTATGATGGCTATTTTCCATGATATGATTGAAAAGACAATGGAAGTTTTCATGGATGACTTTTCAGTTTTCGGAAATTCTTTCTCAACATGCCTTTCCAATTTAGAGAGAATGCTTAAACGGTGTGAAGACACTAATTTGGCTCTAAATTGGGAAAAAAGCCATTTTATGGTGAAAGAAGGCATCGTACTTGGACACAAAATTTCAAAGAAAGGAATAGAAGTCGACAAAGCCAAAATAGACGTCATTGCTAAATTACCTCACCCAACTACCGTCAAAGGTATTAGGAGTTTTCTCGGACATGCAGGTTTTTACCGTAGATTTATCAAGGACTTTTCAAAGATTTCTCGACCCATGACACATCTCCTTGAGAAAAACACTCCTTTTATTTTCTCAGAGGAATGCATTCAAGCTTTTCAGACCTTAAAGAAGAAATTAACCGAAGCTCCAATTCTGATTGCCCCCAACTGGGACCAGCCCTTTGAGCTTATGTGCGATGCAAGCGACTATGCCATAGGTGCGGTTCTGGGGCAACGAATTGAGAAACACTTTAGGCCTATACATTATGCAAGCAAAACAATGACCGAGGCGGAATCAAACTACACCACAACAGAAAAGGAAATGTTAGCTGTGGTGTACGCTTTCGAAAAATTCCGGTCATACCTCATCATGAATAAAAGCATAGTGTATACGGACCATTCCGCCCTTAAGTACCTATTTGCTAAAAAAGATGCCAAAGCAAGATTGCTAAGATGGGTTCTACTCCTTCAGGAATTCGATTTTAAAGTAATTGATACGAAGGGAGCTAAGAACTACGCAGCCGATCATTTGTCCCGATTAGAAAACCCGTATGAAAATGTTTTCGATCCAAAGGAAATTAACGAAAATTTTCCTCTCGAGACACTTAATATGGTGACTTCTCGTGGTGACCCAAGTACCCCGTGGTTTGCCGATTATGCAAATTACCACGCGGGGAATTTCATTGTCAAAGGAATGTCAACTCAACAGAAAAACAAATTTTTCAAAGATGTCAAACACTATTTTTGGGACGACCCTTTTCTATTCAAAACCTGTGCGGATCAAGTGATCCGGCGATGTGTTTCAGGCCAAGAAGCTGTCGACATCCTCACAGCTTGCCATAGTGGACCCACCGGGGGACATTACGGTGCCAACTACACCGCCAAAAAGGTTTTTGACTCCGGATTTTATTGGCCCACAATCTACAAAGATGCCCATGAGTTAGTCAAAAACTGTGACTCATGCCAGCGTCAGGGAAAAATTTCACAACGAGATGAGATGCCACAAAATTCCATCCAAGTGTGTGAAATCTTTGATGACTAGGGCATAGACTTTATGGGACCATTTCCGTCATCTAAAGAAAATAAGTACATACTCGTAGCAGTTGATTATTTATCCAAATGGGTTGAAGCCAAGGCGCTCCCCACAAATGATGCTAGAGTTGTAGTTAAGTTTTTGAAATCTCTTTTTGCCCGATTTGGAACACCAAGAGCTATTATCAGCGATCGTAGGACCCATTTCTGTAATGACAAATTTGCTAAAGTAATGTCTAAGTATGGGGTCACTCATCGTCTAGCTACCGCTTATCACCCTTAAACGAGCGGTCAAGTGGAGGTGTCAAATCGCGGTTTGAAATGTATTTTAGAAAGGACGGTCGGAGAAAACCGTCCCTCATGGTCAGACAAATTAGACGATGCTTTGTGGGCATTTTGTACTGCTTTCAAGACACCAATTGGTTGCACACCTTACAAGCTCGTATATGGAAAGTCGTGTCATCTACCTATCGAATTAGAGCATAGAGCGTATTGGGCATTAAAACATGTTAATTTTGATCTTAAAACCGTGGGCGATCATCGTAAGCTGCAACTTAATGAAGTCAATGAGCTTCGTGATTAAGCATACGAGAATTCTTTAATTTATAAGGAGAGGACAAAGAAGCTTCACGACTCAAAAATCAAAAACCGCATTTTCAATGTTGGTGATCAAGTCTTGCTTTTCAACTCTCGTCTAAAGATATTCTTAGGAAAGCTTAAAACCTGATGGTTCGGCCCCTTCATCATAACTGAAGTTTTTCCATATGGCACTGCAAAATTATCTCACTCTAACGGATCAAATTTCAAAGTGAACTACCACCGACTTAAGCACTACTTCGGAGGGGACACACCAACCATGGTTGTCCCGGATCTCCAAACTTTCCCTAAGGACGAATGAATTCAGGGATCAAGTCAAGCTATGTGACTCGGTTACAAAAAATAAAGCGCTTCGTGGGAGGCACCCCATGCTTATCCATTTTCTATTTTTCTTTCTTATTTCTAATGTGTTGTGAGGAGGCTTGTACTATTCCGTTCTTTGTGTTTGTTGTTTTTACGTATGATTGTTTGCAAGATTGAACTCAACTTTTCTAAAGACTCTCGTGTTCGGTGTTTTGTCCCGGTCCACTCGAGCTTCCTAGCCTTTGTTTGCTATTAGTTTGGAGAAATCCGATATCCTAAAGATTTTTATCGACTGACATTTATCTTGTAGCACACTTAATAAACGGCTTAATATATTTGTGATACTTTATTCATGCTTGAGTTATGCATTAGACCTTTTTGAGTTCTAGTATGGGGTTTTTAAGTCTTAGGCTAGGAAACATTGAGGACAATGTTTGATTTTAGTATGGGGTGGTATATCTTCGATATGATCTTGCCTACTGTTACCTGCTGTTCTCACGTACCCCGTTTTCCCTCAAAAAATTTCAAAATATGAAAAAATTTAATTTTTTTTTAAAAATAAGTGTTTTTGTCACAATTTTGACTTTCTTGCTGGGTAGAATAGGAGTAAATTTTGACCCGATCGAGCGTGTTGAGCTCTAGCTTGTTCTTTAACTTTTAGGCTAAGCGTTCGCAAAAATTCGCGAAGAACGAAAAATGATAGAGTTAGGTATGAGCAGGAGCTAAACAAGGATTATTTGAAATCCTAATAGCTCATGTATTAACTGTTGCTTTTTTCTCCCATAAGCTCTAACCGGATAATATACTTGCTGTTTTTGTGAAGATTAAAACATATATCAACAATTTTTATGTAATATATAGCAAAAAATTTAGTCTTAGTTCAAATTTATACTTGAATTTTTCAAAAAGAATTATTCTTTAAATAAATAAATATATAATAAAATAATAAAAAAATAATAATAAAAAAATGATGATAAAATGATAAAAAATATATAATATAATAATAAAAGTTGTGGGTTGATAAAAGTTTACTACCTCTTTCCGGCTCACAACCGATGTGGTAGTCTTCTAAAGAAAGCCCATAGTAAGAATAAAAATCCGAGACTGATAAAAGTTTGCTGCATCTTGCCGGCTCACAACCGATGTTGCAGCCTTCTAAAAGGTCAAGGGTTACAATTGCATAAATGTATATTTTTAAGTTTAAATTAATATATAAGATTTCTTTTTGTTAAATTCAAATATGCTTTTGCACTTTGACTATTCTATTTTATAAGCTATGAATATCCGGGAAACCTGAGAGTTTTCTGAAACCTAAGGTCCATGAGTCCCGAGACTAGTCTCTGTGGGGTGTCAAAAGCCTGGTCACTTAGCCGCAAGGTTAGGATGTGCCGAGACGAAAGTCGCTACATGGGAATGTAACTCCGCCTTCAAACACTTATTTCTTAGGTGAGAACCGTGAAGCATATAATGTGCAAAACGATGATCCATGTGAAATTCAAAATAGCAACTCACTTAAGGATATAATAAATGTCGGAGTAAAAGTACACAAGTTCAAATATGATAGTGTTATCATCTTTACTGATAGTTAGCTTGATTTTGTTTTAAGCGTTGGTTGGATAAGTGTAAAAGTCAGGGACGATGAATTTATCCTTTTTGGGGCATTCTCGGATCGAAATGCATCTTGTTCTATGATCCCTAACAGTTATGGAAATAACGAAAGTCGAAATAGATTTCTTAATTTTCTCCACGAAAGTCTTTGCTACTTTTCAAAGATTTAGTTTGGGAAAGTTTTAAGGTATTTGGTTATAGAGCATATAATATTGCGTGAGGACACGCAATCGCTTAGTTTGGGGAATTTTGATATGTGTGAAAACACATATCCTTTTTATATCAAAAATAGCCCATAAAAGACAAAATTGTGCTTTAAATGCTTGAATATTGCTTGTTTTGTCTTTGTGATTGTGTAGGTACGGATATTGCAAAAATCTCAAGAAAACGGTCAAAACCGGACAAACACGGACACGGGAACGGAATTAAGTGTGTAAAAGCCGGGGGAATGCTATCAAAGGTCAACAAAAGTCAACTCATGGTCAACAGTGGTCAACCATAAAAAGACAAAACCCAAAAATACCAAATCATTCCCTCAAAGTTAACCAAATTGCAAAAATGGTCCCCTAAACCCTAACGGTGTTAACTCTTTTAATTATAAGAGTTAACACCCGTTATCTACTCGTTACTTTTTTATAACACCAAAGCCCGAGCCTAAATCCTACCCAGGCCCAAAACCCTTATAAGCCCAAAGTCAAACCCCGGTAAAGAAAAGTCAAATTCCCTTTCCCTTTTATAAAAGTTACGCACGAAAATTTGTTACTACTGTTCACCCATCGTCCCCGTTTAACCTCGAGTCAAAACAAAGGGCAAATCACAATTGACCACGTGGAGAGACAATTCAAGTGATAAAGACTGACTTGGCAGAGTATTACATCACCAAATGCTCTTATTGGTCAATCCCCAAAAGGGAATGACACGCGTACAAGGAAGGAAACACACCAAGATCTAGTATTTTGTACTAAAAGGCGTACAAAAGAAGCACAAGAGGGTCACATCACGGATTGCCACGTTGGCAATCCGTGTGCCCCTCAATCTAATCCAACGGCTCAAATTATGACTCAATGATTGGAATTTATTTGAGGGCTGAGATCAAGACAAGGGGAGAGAGGCTAGAAGACCTAGAAGCATCTTTGGCAGGCTATAAATAGCCCTCACTTACTCATACGCCAGAGACCATCTTTTTATCTAGTTTTTTTAGCTTTTGAACTTTAGCTTATGTAATTTTCATAAATTAGCTTATGTAATTTTAATTCAATTTTTAAAAGTTTATTGTAATCTCAGTTTCAACATATTGTAATCAGTTTTCTAGTTAATGAAAACATAAGTTTTATTTTAATGATCTATCATAAGCTTTTTACTCTCAAATGTTTTTTTTGCTACTATTACATAAGCCCTAATAAGGCCGCATAACAAGCCCTCTGAGTCTAAAGCTCAATTGAAAGCTCTTTAAGTATCTAATCTACTTAAACTCCTAAAATTAGTTTAAAACCTTTGCTAAATGGGATTAAGCTTCTTGGATGATAAGCTAGTAATGGAAGAGCTTATGGGACACTACCAGCTTATCCTTGGATAAGCTGGAGCTTGTAGACAGCTCAATTGAGCCTTTATTGCCTTTGTTTAGCTAAGGTTCCTTGTAAGTTCATTTACTCTTTCTGTCTTAATTTTCCTATCTTAATTTTGCTTAAACTGCTTATAGTCTAGCTTATTTGTGCTTAATTTTGTCTATTTGTGCTTATTGAATATGTTTCAATATCTGTTTTTGAGTTTTATAGCTTAGATCTTAGATTTCTTAGTTTAGATACATAAAACTGTCAAAAACTAAAAATATTAGCTTAACTTGTAGCTTATTGTTTCTAGCTTATTTGCTTATAGATTTATGCTTATTAAGGTTGTTATAATCTATTTGTTATCTAGTATTCAGGATTTAAGTTCTTAATTTCTTTTTCATAAGCTAATATGGATTCTAGTCTAGTTAAAGGGGTGTTTGGGAAAACAGCACTAACCATAGGTTAGTGCTGTTGTTAGCTCTTTGGTCTTTTGTGTTCATTTTAGATTCCAAATTAAGTTTAGTTCAAGATATTTTTATAAGTTAGATGTGTTTTAGCTAAGTTTTCAATAGTTAGTATTAATATAGCTCAAATCTGTTAAGTTTCTTTTGCATTAATAGCTTAATTCAGTTTTAGCTTTTGTAATTGCTTAATCTGTGTTTAGATAAGTGTTAAAATAGAGTAGAAAGAAGTTAAATAGGTCTGCATTTAAAGGATTTTAGATTTAGTTCATTAGCATGTCAACTGCATCAGCAGTGTTAAAAAGGTTAAAAGTCATTTTCTAGCTTAATTTGCAGTAGGTTAAAATAGGTGTTAGGTTTTAGTTTTCAGCATAAAAGTAGCTTAAATATCATAGTTTACAAGTTTGCAATTAGTTTTTAAATTCTAGCTTATCTTATAATCTAAACTTAAGCTGCAAATTTGCCTTTTGTCTTTTCATTTTTAAAGTAAAATTCAGCATGATCTAAGCCTAGGGTCTGTTTTCAAAGTACTTTTGTAATAAGCAAGTGAGTTTCAAACTTTGTTTGAAAGGTAGATTTTGGAAGCTTATTAGTTGTAGAATAAGTTTCAAGAAGCCATTTCCCCACAAGGATCCAAGAGCTTATCTAAAAATAAGCTCAAAGATCCATGTAGGGACTGTTTGGGTCTCAGGTTTAGTCAAGAGCTTATTTCAGTTTTTATAGTTTATTCTTCTTAAACTTTTGCTTAATTTGTTCTTAAGTTTGCTTAATATGTTAGTTTAAATTAGAATTAAGCTTATTAAGTCAGTAGTGTTAGCTATTTAGCTTTTTCATTAAAATTTCAAAAGCACCAAGTAAGTAGCCTGTAGTGTTTTTATAGTGCTTTTTCTTTGCTTATCTGTTTTTCAAAATGAAGTTTGTTTGCAATTCTAAGTAGCTTAATAGATGTGCTTTAAGTAGGTAAAAAGCTGGCCTAAGGATCCATTTTAGTGCTTAAAAATAAGCTTAAAGGTCCCTTTAGGGCCTGTTTGGCTATTAATTTTAATAAAAAAGCTTATTTAATCTTTTAGCTTATTTCTTGCTATCTTAGTCTGAATAGTTCATTAGCTTAGGTTGAGCAATATTATAGCTTAATTAGTCTTTACTTTAGCTTATTAAGTCTTCTAGCTTATTTAGTTTTGAAAAAAACCAAAAATATGAGTTAAGTGTTTCTGTCAGAGTTATAAGCTGTTTAATAGCTTATTTAGGGTTTTTCATAAAAAGTTTCTTTTATTAAAATTGCTTATTTCTAGGTGCTTAATAACTTTGCTTTTATAAGTTTTTTTTAAAAAGGGGGAAGGTGGAAATCGGGGGTGAGCAAGACTCGAACCCCCGACCTCAACACCCTCAACCCTTTTTATAACACACACCACACACTCACTACCACTGCGCCCTAGGGTCTTTTTCGTTATAGTTTTGCACAATTTAATTCTTATACTCGTTTTAGCCCATTTTGTCAATAAGCTGTTTTTAGCTGAGAAAAACAAGTTCTTTAAAGATGTAAAACATTACTTCTAGGATGACCCTTTTCTTTTCAAGACTTGTGCGGATCAAATGTGTGTAGATGGCAAAGAAGCTCTCGAAATTCTCGAAGCTTGTCACAGTGGACCCACCGGGGGACACTACGGTGCCAACTTTAATCAAAAAAATATAAATCATTTTTAGAAAATTTTATTTTATCATAAAGTTTCAAGGAAAATTAGTTTTGCCTTCGTAGGGTTTAATTTGCAAAATTTCGATTTTTAAAGAACGGGATTCGTTCCCGTTCTCATTTTTTTCGTGTTTTAAAGCTCATTTCAAATCCGTTTTTGTTCTAGTTTTCTTTAAACTTACTTTTTTAGTTAATTAGAGTCCATTTAAAGAGAATTTTATTTTAGGTTTAATTTTGGAAAATTAGGTTTTTTAATTGCTATTTAGGGTTCTCGTTTTGCATTTTTAGTTAAAGTTTAATTCCCGTTATTTGTTTCCGTGCTTAATTGTTATAATTTGCTTATTTTAATTAGTAAAAGTAGATAATCAAAGAAATCTTTGTTTCCAATTCAAATCATTGTCCGAGCATCAAACGTGGTTTCAATTTCACAAATCATTGGGGGATAACGACCCGGGAATCATACTTCCCGGTTAATATACGTATTATATATATATATATATATATATATATATATATATATTTGTGAAGATTTTTCTTTTTACCTTTGTCCTCAAGGGTAATTTGGTAATTTTCCATCATATTATATATTTTATTATTACGTATATATAGATTCTAGCGAATCAATTTTTGGCGCCGCTGCCGGGG
>BQNB010103834.1:0-23948 GCA_026074375.1 Tanacetum coccineum
ATTAAAAATCCTGTTTTTCATTCAAAAACAAAGCATATAGATATTAGACATCATTTTATTAGAGATTGCAATGAAAAGAAGTTGATTCAAATGGTCAAAATCCATACTGACAAGAATGTTGCAGGTTTACTTACAAAAGCTTTTGATGTAAGTAGGTTTCAATATTTGATTGCTAGTATTGGAATGCTAAATCCTTAAAATCTTTTATCTCTTTATGTTTTTGTAGAGTTTTGTATGAATTAGTACTGTTACTCATGTCATTAAAAGTTTCTGCGGTTAAGTATAATTAGCGCTGCTAGTTATACTTAATACTACTAAGTTTCTACTGTTAGTTATAGTTAATACTGTTAGGTATAATTAATACTGTGATTATTGTGAAAATTGCTATGGATTGTGTTTTCTTGGTTTTTGGACTAACATTTTGCAAAAAAACCAAAGAAAAGTGTTAGATTGATGATGGAAAAGCTGGTTATTAGAGAAAATAGATAGAGAGTTTTGGTAAGAAAAAGAATTGAAAGAATTGGTAAGAATAAAAACAGAAAGAGAGTTGTGTGGAATAAAAATAGACAGAGTGATTTGGTGAGTAAAAGAATTGAGAGAAGTGGTGAGTTGAAAAACAAAAAGAGAGTTGAATATATTAAAAATAGACAGAGTATTTGGAATAGAATTGGAGTTAATGTTGGTGACTCAAAGTTAATGCTGCTAGGCATAAACTTAATACTGCCGGTAAAAGTTAATGTTGTTACGCATAAACTTACTACTGTTGGTGAAAGTTAATGATGCTAGGCATAAACTTACTAATGCTGGTGAAAGTTAATGTTGCTAGGCATAAACTTACTACTGCTGGTGAAAGTTAATGCTGCTAGGCATAACTTACTACTGCTGGGCGAAAGTTAATGTTGTTGAGGGTATTTTCATAAATACTTCGATTAAGGGTTTCAATCACTCATTTAATCAATTTCATTCACTCATATACTCTCTAATCACAAACCCTAACTCAATTTTATCATTCATCATCAAAACCCAACACAAATGGCGGATCTAAAGTTTGCAGATACTCACAATTTGGTTGCGTTTTTGTCTAAACCCGCAGAAAGTAAAGGGTTTGAGCAGATAGTGGATTTTTTGAATGCAAATCCTATAAGATATGCACTAACGATCAATCCCACTATATACATTTCGTACATAGAACAGTTCTGGTCTACTGTCAAAGCCAAAACTGTTAATGGGGAAGTACAGTTGCATGCCCTAGTGGATGGAAAGAAGATAATCATAACTAAATCAACTGTGAGAAGAGATCTTCAAATATAATATGTTGAAGGTGTTGATTATCTACCCAATTCTACCATTGTTGAACAGCTTACATTGATGGGGTATGAGAAAATTTCATAAAAGCTTACTTTCTATAAGACATTCTTTTCCCCACAATAGAAATTTATGATTCATACTATTTTACAATGCCTAAGTTCTAAGACTACTACATGGAATGAGTTTAGTAGCACTATGGCATCTGTAATTATCTGTTTAGCTACAAACCAGAAGTTCAACTTTTCAAAATACATTTTTTATTTGGAAAGTAATGGAAGAACTAAGAATAGTGTCAGGTAAATTCTTGATGTATCTACGATTTTGTACAAGTGGTTTTTGGGAGAAACAACTGGAATGGAATAGCAAATCATAAAAGGATTTATGTTACACCCACTCACACTACGACGATTTTTAAGAAACATGAGAATGGTAGGGAAAGGCTTTCTAGAATAGAAACACCCTATATTTCAAATAATGGTGTTACAACCTCAAGAAGAAAAAGGTGAAGGTTTAGCAATCCTTTGAATCCCATCACACACCTCTATTATTCAACCTTAAACATATACAACCCTCAAAGAGAAAACAAAACCTAGGAGGCCAAAGAAAAGGACACTGAGATACCTCAGTCCTAGTGTTCTACAGATAATGTAGTGCAGATAAGTCTGCATGAGGAGATGTATTTAACAGGTTTGGAAAGGGCTGTCACTACTGCTACTAGCTTAGATGCAGAGCAAGATAAGGGTAACATCAATAAGACCCAATCCAAGGCAACACCTAATGAACCAAGTTCCCTAGGAACTAGTTCAGGTGGTGGTCCCAGGCGCCAAGAAATCATGGGGGATACAATTGCTCAGACTAGGTCTGAGAATGTATCTAAACATTCTAATGATCCACTGCTCGCAAGAGGTAACACACTTCAAAGTGTAAGGATAGACTAAAACTTGAGGAATTGATGGAATTTTGTACCAAATTGCAACAATGTGGACAAGTATTTTGGATTCAGAATCAACTACTTGATTATGGGTACAATTTTATGCATACCAAGATCTTTATTGACAATAAAAGTACTATTTGCATAATTAAAAATCCTATTTTTCATTCAAAAACAAAGCATATAGAGATCATACGTCATTTTATAAGAGATTGCAATGAAAAGAAATTAATTTAAATGGTTAAAATCCTTACTGACAAGAATGTTGCAGATTTGCTTACAAAAGCCTTTGATGTAAGTAGATTTCAATATTTGATTGCTAGGATTGAAATGCTAAATCCTTAAAGTCTGTTATCTCTTTATGTTTTTGTAGAAGTTTTGTATGAATTAGTACTGTTATTCATGTCATTAAAAGTTTTTGCTGTTAAGTATAATTAGTACTGCTAGTTATACTTAATACTGCTGAGTTAATGCTGTTAGTTATACTTAATACTGCTGGTATAATTAATATTGTGATAATTGAGAAAATAGCTATGGATTGTATTTTCTTGGTTTTTGGACTAACATTTTGTAGGAAAAAGTAAAGAAAAGTGTTAGATTGATGATGGAAGAGCTGTGTAAAAACAGACAGAGTGATTTGATGAGAAAAAGAATTGAGAGAAGTGGTGAGTTGAAAAACAGAAAGATAGTTGAATATATTAAAAAAACAGACAAAGTGATTTGGTGAGAAAAAGAACTGAGAGAAGTGGTGAGTTGAAAAACAGAACGAGAGTTAAATATATTAAAAACAGACAGAGTGTTTGGAATGGAATTGGAGTTAATATGGTGACTTAATGTTAATGCTGCTAGGCATAAACTTACTGCTGCTGGTGAAAGTTAATGCTGATAGGCATAAACTTACTACTGCTGGTGAAAGTTAATGTTGTTAGGCATAAACTTACTACCGCTGGTGATGGTTAATGATGTTGAGGGTATTTTCATAAATACTTCGATTAAGGGTTTCAATCAGTCATTTGATCAATTTCATACTTTCATATACTCTTTAATCATAAACCCTAACTCAATTTTATCATCAATCATCAAAACCCAACACAATGACAACCCTAATGTTTGCTGATACTCACAACATGGTCGCGTTCTTGTCTAAACCCGTAGAAAGTGAAGGATTAAACAAATTGTGGATTTCTTGAATGCACACCCTATTAAGCATGCATTAACGATTAATCCTACAATCTATGCTTCGTGTATTCAACAATTATGGGTTATTGTCAAGGCAAAAACTGTCAATAGGGAAGTACAGTTACAATCCCTAGTGGATGAAAAGAAGATAATCATAACTGAATCAACTGTGAGAAGAGATCTTCAACTGGAAGATGCTGAAGGTGTTGATTGTCTACCCAATGCTACAATCTTTGAACAGCTTACACTGATGGGGTATGAGAAAATTTCTCAAAAGCTTACTTTCTATAAGTCATTCTTTTACCAACAATGGAAATTTTTGATTCATACTATTTTATAATGCTTAAGTTCTAAGACTACTGCATAGAATGAGTTTAGTAGCACTATGGCATATGCAATTATCTGTTTAGCTACAAACCAAAAGTTCAACTTTTCAAAATACAAATTTGAAAGTATGGTGAAGAACTTGGATAATGTGTCTAGTAAATTCTTGATGTATCTAAGGTTTATACAAGTTTTTGTCAATCAACAACTTGAAGGGATGACTACTCACAAGAGAATTTACATTGCACCCTCTCACACTAAGAAGATATTTGAGAATATAAGAAGGGTAGGGAAATTTTTTCTAGATGGGAAATACCATTATTTCAAACAATAGTGGTACAAGATCAAGCAGAAATGGGTGAAGGTTCACTAAATCCCACTGATCCCCATCACAGACCCACTTTTATTCAACCATCAACATCTCAACCTCAAAGCAAATAAAAACCTAGGAAGCCTAAGAGAAAGAACACTGAGATACCTCAGTCTAGTGGTCCCACAGATAATGTAACAAATGAGGCTGTCAATGAGGAGATGGATGACAATTTGGTGAGGGCTGCAACTACTGCTTCTAGCTTAGAAGCAGAGCAGGATAGTGGTAACATCATTAAGACCCGATCTAAGGCAACACTTAATGAACCAAGTTCCCCAGGAACTAGTTCAGGTGGTGGTCCCAGGTGCCAAGAAACCACGGGGGATACAATTGCTCAAACTAGGTTTGAGAATGTATCTAAAAGTTCTAATGATCTACTGCTCGTAAGAGGTAACACACTTTGAAGTGGTAAGGATAGACTGGAACTAAAGGAATTGATGGAACTATGTACCAATTTACAACAAAGGCTTCTTGATTTGGAGACTACAAAGACTACTCAAGCTAATGAGATTGCAAGTTTGAAAAGGAGAGTCAATAATCTAGAAAGGAGGAATAAGTCAAGAACTCATGGGCTTAAAAGAATATACAAAGTTAGTTCATCAAGAAGGGTATAATCCTCTAAAGATGAAGGTTTAGGTGAAAAAGATGCATCTAAACAGAGGAGGATAACTGATATTGATGCTAATAAAGACATTTACTTAGTCAATGTTCACACTGATGAAGATATGTTTAGTGTTAATGACTTAGATGGTGATGAGTAATCAAGATGTTGTTAAAATTGCTAAAGAAACAGTTAATGCTGCTACTACAACAGTTAGTACTGCCAATACAATTCCAGTTAGTGTTGCTATAATAAATGATGTTGAACTTACTTTGGCTCAAGCATTGGCAGAATTAAAGAGTGCAAAACCCAAGGCAGATAATGTTGTGATACAAGAACTAGAGCAGGGTACATGATAAGGCATAGATTTAGTATGTTTTGGGATGCGTTATCTTGGTTTTTATGTGCTAATTGGTAAAATAATACTGCTTTTACCCCTGTTATTGTGGAAAATGAGTTTCTTATGTTGCAGCTAGCCGAAAGATACAAAGTGAAGAAAAAAAGCTAAGAAATGAGTGCTAATTTGATATTTGAGTTGAAGACCCATCTAGAACAGTGAAATATGCACTTTGGTTCATAAACATGTGGTATGAATTAGCCTGAGGGTTAAAAAGTTGATCGGAGGACGAAAGACTAGGAAAGGTGAAATGAATTTATATATGGAGTAGTCTTATAATATTTACGTGTGGAATGAAATGATTTGGTGAAATGTTTGATTGTGTATGAATAATGATTTTTGTGAACATGTGATTTATTTATGTCTTGAGTTCTTTTCTATGATTTGTGGTAGAATACCCACAGAAGCATAGGGCGAAAGGGATTTCGTGGCGTAGGCTATTCTCTATTATTAGTGACAAACTAAAAAGGGGTTTTGGTAATTGACACTTACCATTTTCACATAATCAAAAAGATGAACAAAAGGGCTTGAATTCAGGCAAAGGTCAAAAGGGCTTGTTGAATCACTTAGGAGCATTAATTATCTAGCAAACACACTTAATTGGCTTGAGGTTAATGATGTTCATAGGTCGAAAGGGTTCGTCATTAGTTTCATGCATAAATATGATTTGGTGAAGCATACCATTGAGTCAAATCATATACAAATGGGTTTTGTGAATCATATACACTTGTTTAACCAACATAATCAAACATGGATATCAATGATATAGATTTCTAGCATAAGTATAGCCTTAAAATGGAACGAATTTGCTTAAGTAATTGCCTTGATTTTGTGATGCTAATGGCCGTGACAACCTTAGTGTCTTTCTTGCTACCAAGTATTGGTTTAAACCAATTCCCGTGGAACAAACTTGACTTATATGACTTTACTACGATTGAACGAGTATACAACTTGACTTACCCGACTTTACAATGATTGAACGAGTATACTTGCTCGTATGTTTCGTTGGTAATTTCATTAGTCTCGATTATAAATGTAAAACTTGCACCCGACCAACGTCATCAAGTTTTTGGCTCCGCTGCCGGGGACTTGTATTTTATTCCTGTTTTAATCATTACAAAAGGTAGCAGAAATGTTTAGTTAAAAAATAGATGGTAACTAAGTAGCCAAAATATAAAAAAAACGAGCAACCTGCCGGGCGGCTAAGGCACCCAGTCGGGCGGCTCGGGCTATTCTGTTAATTTTTTTTATCTTTTTTGTTCTACATGAATGCTTTGTTAATTTCGTGTCTCTTTCTAATTGTTTATGAAGTAATAATTGAACTTATGATTTTGTGTTTAGTTTACTAGTGCTTTAGTATAAATAAATAAATAAAAAAATCCGAGCACCCTGCCGGGCGGCAGACGAGTTGTGCCGGGCGGCAGGGAGTGTTCTGTGAAAAACTTTTCGAGTTTTGAAAATATAAAGCATAAGGATGCGCGGGTCAGTTCTAAAATGGTAAACGGGTTAATCTACTATGAAAAACAAGTGTAAATGATTAATTGTTTATACTAACCCATTGCTAATGAGTTGGATGATGCGTGTTGTCTTTTAATAGTTGTTTAAGCTTTTAGAATGGATACTTTGAGCTTGGTTTCGGAATACTTAAAGGATGTTGAGGAATGTTTGGATGACGGTGATTCAAAAGTTGCTAAGGAAGCGAAATTGTTTGATGCTTTGGAGCACAAGAGTGTTGTGATAGAGGTGGGCAATAAAAGAATTACAATTTTTACCAAGGCGCCACTTCGGGACTTTGGTGAACCATTCATGAGGTACTCTATACCATGTAAAGTTGATGGGCAAGGAGCTTAGGATGTGGAGCTTGACCTTGCGGATTTGGCAAACTATGTTACGGAAGAAGTATTGGGAAACATGGGTTTTGTGCGTGTTAATTTTAGCGACAACGGTAGAAAGATGATGAATGATGTCAACGTGGAAATTCATGGGGTAAAGTTCAAGGCTGATTTTGTGGTTTTAGATTATGTTAACGAGGGAGAACCTTCTATCATGTTTGGAAGGGACTTTTTGGCGACAACTAAAAGCCAAGTTGATTTCGGATTAGGAGAGATAAGGATTAATCTTACTAAGTTTAAAGAGGGTATTAAAGTGATCGATCTTTTAGAGGAAGTTGGAAGCTCAAGCGAAGAAGTTGTCAAGATGGGGAAAGCAAATTGCAACAAAGGCTATAACATCAATAAACTCACTCCCCCTCCTTCCTTGAGGCTAGAAGAAATTCCATCAACTTCTATGATTCCACCACAACCAATATACCATCCCCTAACCCAAAAGCAAAAGGAGAAAATTAAAGAGGTATTGGACATCAAATACAAAGAGCTAGAGGAATCGAAGCCCATTCTTGAAGTTTTGGAAAACTATGTTATTTACAAAAAGAAATTGGATGAAATTTTGATAGGTAAGGAAAGGATTAACAAGAAAGAGTTTAGTGAGGAGGACAAAGTAGGCATAATTGAACACGATTTGCCTAAGAAAATGTGTGATCCCGAAAACTATGTTTTGCCGGTAAAGATTAACGGTGTTGTTGAGATGGTTGCTCTAGTGGATACCGAAGCAAGTGTAAGTGTTTTGTCATATAGCTTATATAAAGATCTTGGGCTTAGAGATTCGCGGCCCTACTAAACTGTTAGCCTTAAAATATGTTGGCTAATCAAAAATGTGAGGATCTAAATAGGATATCAAGCCTACATGGTTGATCTTTTGATCTTGGATATTCCGGTGGACCCCGAGTTACCATTGCTTTTGGGACGACCTTCTTAAGAACTTGCCTCAGGCTATTATTGACATGGGAAGAGGTACGCTTTGTATTGATGACGGGGTTATCCGTCATACCTATTTTCCCAAGCCACGGTCAAAGTCATATGTTGAAGGTTTTGAGATGGAAGGAGAAGATGAATGGCGAAAAAGTTTGAGGTTGAAGAAGAGTTTTAAAAAGTTTTTAGGACAGCCATAAGAGCATTAGGAAGAGTATGGAAAAACTAAAAGGAAAGTAAACACCCAAAAAATGTTAGATGAGCAAACGTTTGGGATGAATGCCAGCCGGACTGCGGGCACTCTGTGAGAAGCAGAGAGTTACGATCTGAGGCCCCTAGTCGGACGTCAGGACAAAAGCTGTGTGGGTGCTAGGGGGTTCTGTCTAGTTTTATTCAAATTTGAACCGGCATGTGCAAGGGTGACATACTTGGTTTTATTAGTTTATAAATGATTGTTTAGGACTTAAAATCACAAGACCATGCAATTCCATTTCCATTATGGAGTACGAGAGTAGTAATAAAAGGTAATAAATCACTACACGTTGCAACCTGTGTCGAATGCTAACCCTAAAGTGGAGGGATTTGCCATCCGTGGAGAGGCATGCTTACTGTGAGAAGTTGTTAAAATTGCAGGAAAGGAGCTTTGGAGTACCAAGGGTTGCTAACTGGCGTTTGTTTGATGGTTATGGTTTCGAGGATACCTTGAGGGAAATGATGAAATTAGAGTACATCAACGAAGGAGATGGAGATATATTTGTTGATTACTCGTGGGAAAGAGCACTTTCGATTGATAATGAAATTTATCCTGAATGGGTGTTGGAATTCTTTTCAACATTGTATTTTGATAAGGATGTGGATAGAAACAATTTGATGAAGGAGAAGTGTATATGGTTTCAAGATGTGGGCTGAGCATATTCTTTACACTTCAGAGTTTACAGTTGTGCTGTTTTTGTTTTTTTTTTCTTTCCTTTCGTTTACAAAGACGAGGTTAAAGCATGTTTATTTGAAGTGTAATTTGGTAGCGCCAGAGTTGATGATAAGCAAGTTTGTTCATAAGGATTATTAGACTAGAGTTGGTAAGCCAACATTGACTAACCACAAGGAAGTGCTTGTGAAAGAACCACTAATACGGATTGTACACAAAGTTATTGTGGGATCTTTGGTGCATAGGGTAGCTAGTAGGGAGAGATGCCAAAAGCGATATTTGTGGATGATGAGCGCTTTAGAGGAGTCGCGTGGAGTGAATTTAGCTATGATCATTGTGGATCATTTTTACAAATCGCAGTACCGGAATAAGGAGAATCTGTGTCATTTGTGTGGGTCATTATGTGACCAAAATTGTTTGTTTTCTTGGCTATTATGTAGATGATGAGATCAAGAAGTGTTCAGAGCCGATTGTCTGTGAGTATTGGATATCGAAGATGTTGACAGATGAGTTAGATATGGAGAATACATGCGGGGGGGGAATGAAGTAAGAACTAAAATGCCAATCTCATGCTGAAGAAGAAGCAGTGAGCGAAGAAGAGCATGGAGGATTAACTCGAGTTGGGGATATTGAACGCGAGGGTTGAGTGAGTTGAGCAAGGGATTGTTTAGAGAGATTCTATGTGATTCTGAATACTTATATGCTTGAATCATTCATGCCATTCTCATCATTTAGCGGACCAAGGTAACTTTGCATACCCAACTTATGAGCCACCAAATGTTCCACCATACCCGTATCCATATATACCATACCCTTACCCTTACACGCATTACCCTAACCCGGGTAATCAAAGCAACCAAGGAGGAAGCTATGGATTGGGTGGTGATGATTACTTCACGAGTGCCATGCCAAATTTTAGAGGTAGTTCTTCAGGATATGCAGTTGAAGGTTCATCTAGAGGGGCTGGATTTCGCATGTACTCCCGAACGGATATTATTTAAGACCGAATGTCATGACATAGTATAGAAGCAGTATTAGATGGTGTGGTTGACTGTTTCTTCTACTAAATTCCGTTGTGCACTTTAAATGTCAATCTTAGAAGATCATTCAAGCTACATCAACATTTCAGAATCTGCTAAAGATATAGATGTTGGTTTGGGGGGAAGCTGATTCAGAAACTTCGCCAAAAAGGAGTCTATGAAGA
This sequence comes from Tanacetum coccineum, assembly GCA_026074375.1. Lineage (NCBI taxonomy): Eukaryota > Viridiplantae > Streptophyta > Magnoliopsida > Asterales > Asteraceae > Tanacetum > Tanacetum coccineum. The sequence goes on from BQNB010103834.1 coordinate 10,047, forward strand.
AAGCTTTTAAAGACATGCTGCATGAATTGGGGGAAGTTAATCTAACTCATGCATACTACAATGGTTCCAGAATAAGTAAAGACAAAGAAGATCCAAGCTCGAGTACAAGTTTCAAGACTAGAAGACAAAGACGTCATCTTTAGCATTTGAAGCGCCTCGGATGTCATTTTACTTTGTTGTATTTGTACTTGTTAGAAACATTGTAAGTAATTCCGTATGCCCACATATTAGGGGAAGATTGTTAGCCTTAAAATATGTCGGCTAATACGGAATTACATTAGTTTACATTAGCCGGACACGCAGGGACTAGAAATGTCAAGTGTAGTAAGTAGATCGTGTCCCATGCTATATATATCCCCTCCATACTTCCATGGAGGGGGGAGGATTCATTTTACTTGTAATAAGGTGTGTGTGTTTCTCTCTCTAGAATACACACATCTTTCCTTTCTCTCACTAAATAATATGGCTAAACATTTGTTCAATCCTCCCTGACCTCCGGATCATGTCTCTTGTGTGTGAATCTTATGGGTAACACAAACAAACTTGACAATGGCAGATAATACGCAAGCTAAGGCGATGGGATAAGTCAAAAATGTGAAGATCCAAATTGGTTATCAAGCTTATGTGGATGATCTTTTTAATCTTGGATATTCTGGTGGACCCCGAGTTACCATTAATTTTGGGACGACTTTTCTTAAGAACTTGCAGAGCTATTATTGATATGGGAAGAGGTACACTTTGTATTGATGACGGGATTATCTGACATACCTATTTTCCTAAGCCACGGTCAAAGTCATATGTTGAAGCTTTTGAGATAGAAGGATAAGATGATTGGCTAGGAAGTTTTAAAGTATGACGAGACGAAGATGGAAATGTGAAATATGGTCCGGTTGCACCATAATTTATAGATATCGAGGATGATATGGAAAGGGCATTAGCAACGGAGGCATACTTTAATCCCTTCAAAAATGTAATTGTGTTTAAGAAACTTTTAGACTTTCTTGGCTTATTGCCGGTGCAATTGAAAATTTTAGATTAGGGCAATGAAGGATATGGGACATACAAGAAGATTGATGGCGATGGAGATTGGCATGCTAGGTTTGAAATTGTTTCGCATAGTGGAAGGAAGTTTAATCAAGCATTTAAGACCAAGACCACTACAAGAAAGCTATCGGGAAAGTTCAAGACCGAGGATCTTTTGAGGTTTAGTCATTTTCTTGACTAAGGAAATTAAATAAAAGATAAAGATGGAGTGTGGAAGAATAAATCACAAATCACAAGTGATAAGGATGTTTGCTTTCTATTTCCGTTTATGCATCTTTTAGGAAACTTTTACTTTCGGTTTGGTTATAACTGGTCTAAACGATTGGGTTCGCGTTTGGTTTAAGTATATTTGGATTATTATTATTATTATTATTATTATTATTATTATTATTATTATTATGTTTAATTTACTTGTGCAATAATGGATGTCAAGATATGGAGTTGTGTGTTTTGAAAAAAAGCATTAACCTTGTGTCAGGGTAAAAATTTTAAAGGTAAAAATATACCATTTTGGTCCAGCCGCACGACAAAAGGTAAAGCCACCCGGCTAGAAGCCAAAAACCCCAAAAACCAAAAAACTCAAAGAAAAAGAAAAACATACACAAACACACACACTACTATCTTGGATCATCCAATTCAAGTTTTTTTAATCTAATTGCAAGCAAGAGAGTTGTTTGTTAATCATCTATGGCACCTAAGAAGGTATGTGATTATTTTAATTTTCCTTTTTTGCATATCAAATTTGTGTACATGATCTAGGGTATGAAATCAAGGGATTTTGATTCGTTCCGAATTAGGCTAATTGGTTTTGGAATTAAGTGGGTATATGATAGGAGATTAAATCCCAGAAAGAATTAAATGGTTTGGTTAAGTGTGGATCGAATGGTTCATGATTGAAAATATGAAAATTTTAAGGTCGATTTTTTTGAATTTGTTGAATACAATTGTTTAAATGTGATGTATGATTGATCTTAGAAGTTCTATAATAATTCTATGGATCACCCATTATGATTTTGATTGAGGTTAAAGAATTTGGTAAATTTAGGAAAAATGGTGAAAAAAGTTTAAGGTTGAAGAAGAGTTTTGAAAAGTTTTTAGGAGACCCATAAGAGCATTAGGAAGGGTATGGAAAACTAGGAGAAGAAGTAAACACCCAGAAAATGTTAGGTGAGCCAAAACGGCTTAGGATGAATGCCTAGCCGGACGGCTGAGCACTCTGTCGGACGGCAGAGAGGACGACCGAGTGCCGTGCCGGGCGGCAGGGGAGGTTTTGTCTTGGTTTTTGTTCAAATTTAAACCGGCATGTGCAAGGGTGTTATACTTGGTTTTACTAGTTTATAAATGATTGTTAGAACTTATAATTGGTAATTTTGCAGAAAATTCACAAGGAAACGTTGCCAAATCCACTCATTGCGGAGTACGAGAGAAGCAATAAAAGGAGCACAATAACCTATTTATTGCAACCTGTGTCGAATGCTAACCTAAAGTGGAAGGATTTTCCATCAGTAAAGAGGCATGCTTCCTGTGAGAAATTGTCAAAATTACAGGAAAGGAGCTTTGGAGTACCAAGGTTTGCTAACTAATGTTTGTTTGATGGTTATGGTTTCGAGGATACTTTGAGGGAAATGATGAAATTAAAGTACATCTATAAAGGAGATGGAGATGTATTTGTTGATCACTCATAGGAAAGAGCACTTTCGATTGATAATGAGATTTATCTTGACTAGGTGTTGGAATTCTTTTCAACATTATATTTTGATAAGGATGTGGATAGAACCAATTTGATGAAGGAGAAATGTATATGGTTTCGATTGTGTGGGCATGAGCATATACTTACACTGCCTGAGTTTGCAGTTGTGCTAGGTTTGTTTATGGAAGACGAGGTAGAGCATCGTTTGTTTGAAGTATACTTTGGTAAACTAGAGGTTGATGATAAGCAGTTTGATTATAAGGATTATTGGACTAGAGTTGGTAAGCCAACATTGATTAACCACAAGGAAGTACTTGTGAAAGAACCACTAATGCGGATTGTGCACAAAGTTATTGTGGGATCTTTGGTGCATAGGGTAGCTAGTAGGGAGAGATGCCAAAAGCGAGATTTGTGGATGATGAGCGCTTTAGAGCAGTCGCGTGGAGTGAATTTAGCTTGGATAATTGCGGATCATTTGTACAAACACGCTTCGGGAACTAAGGAGAATAGTGTCATTTGTACGGGACATTATGTTACTAGAATTGCTAGTTTTCTTGGCTATTGTGTGGATGATGAGATCAAGAAGTATTCAAAGCCGATTGACTGTGAGTATTGGACATCAAAGATGTTAGCGGATGAGTTGGATGAGGAGAATACATGCTTGAAGAAAGAAACTAGAATACCAACCTAAGCTGGAGAAGGAAGCAGTGGGCAGAGGCAAGAGCATGGAGGTTTGAACATAAGTTGGGGAGATTAGAACCCGAGTTTGAGTAAGATTGAGCGAGGGAATGTTTGGAGAGATTCTATGATGATTTGGAATAATTATATGCTCGAACATTCCATGCCCATTCTCCGTCATTTGGCGGACTAAGCAACCAAGGAGGAAGCTATGGATTGGGTGATGATTACTTTACGAGTGCCATGCCAGATTTTGGAGGTAGTTCTTCAGGATATGCAGTTGGAGGTTCATCTAGAGAGGCTGGATTTAATAATGAAGATGATATGGATGAGTGATTGCACGGAAAGTTTAAAAACTCTGTTTAAATTCAGTTGGATAATTTAATTAGTATTGTAGGGAGTTAAACTTATTTGTGTTAAAACTATTTTTATAGATTGTTAATTTTAGGATGTTTTTATTTATCATGTTATTTTAGGAAATGCGGTATATTTGTAGTATTTGCAGGGTTGACATGTGTTGACGTACATGGTGGTTTATCATACCCAAGTTCGGAAGGAACTTGATTCGCATACTCGAAACCACGTATGAAGATTGCGTCGCAAATAGGGTAGGATCAATTGTCCTAACTTTTCCTATTTCCTTTACTTTGAAGTTCATTTACTTACATTGAGGACAATGCAAAACTTAAGTGTGGGGGAGGGAAAGTAATTAGGAAAAGAAAGAAAAAAATGGTCAAAATGGTCGATTTTTAAATTTTGTTCTGCAACACATGCCTAAAATGAGATGAAGGTAATTTAAATGATAAATAGTAAACCATTTTTTTATAATAACTAGTGGTTAATTATGGAAATTACTAGTTACCAACTATGTAGTAGTCGATCGGAGGTTGATTTGAAGACCCATCTGGAACAGTGAAATATGCACTTTGGGTCATAAACATGTGGTATGAATTAGCCCGGGGGATAAAAAGTTGATTGGAGGACGAAAGACAAGGAAATGTAAAGATCGCATATTGCGACGAGCACGCTGCCCCCCGGCAGGAGGGATTGCCGCCTGGCAGAGAGCTTGATTGTATTGCCACCCGGCGCAAGCCTTTGCCACCCGACAGGACCACGATGTCAGTTATAAAAATACAATTATGAGAGTATTAACGAACCATAATGCCTAGAAACCGATCATGTACTCATAATATCAACTAAAGGGACTTCCATTTACTTCCTAAGTCGGTTTGGAAATGTTATATATAGAAGAGGTGGTCTTAACCCTAGATATGAAACAAAAAACCCTTAACCCTCATTTAGGTTAAGTTTCCACCACCTTTATCCACCCCAAAAGTTGTAGAAATATCTTTGCAAACCCATGAGAGTGTAAGGACGAATTTAAAGGAAGAAGCACCACTCTTGGAGTTACATTGATTATGGCAATTGGAGGCCTTTGGCGAGCTACGTCACCAAACCTATAGGAATCTTTGTAGGTATTAATCTTTACAAATATTTCTGAGATGTGTTTTAATTTATCATTTTAATGTTGGATTTGTGAAATAAATTTATATATGGAGTAGTCTTATAATACTTACGTGTGGAATGAAATGATTTGGTGAAATGTTTGATTGTGTATGAATGATGATTTTTGTAAACATGTGATTTATTTATGTCTTGAGTTCTTTTTTATGATTTGTGGTAGAATATTTAACACCCCTAAATTTACACGCATCGGAACCAACAATTTGGGTGTTAAATAATAGTACAATAGTCATAAGATATAAAGAACGACTCAATGAGACGTTTTAAAAACAAACAACCATTCCATTCCATTATTATCAGAGTTTAAAAGCGTAGTCCCAAGAGATCGTTACCATACATAAAATAAGTTTGATTTAACCAAACTAAAACAAGTTTTTAATAAGGAATGGGTTTTTAAATGGCGGACAAAAGTTTAGCGCAAATCCTCCTCTTTATTGCCTCCAAGCCTCCGCACTTCAATTACCTGAGATGAAACATGCTAAAAAGTCAACACGAGGTTGAGTGAATTCATAGGTTTTATAAGTAATAAACATTTATGAACACAACATATAATATTCTAAGCAATCATATAGACTATGTGGCCAGACAAGCTAATAAACAACAGTTGCATTGAGCTCGCACACCGTTCCCATAGACGAAAGATTCAAAAACAATTAATAATACAATGTATGCCCCAGAGCTAAGGTATTTTCGTCAGATACCACTTAAAATCTCCAACTATATTGTCCGTACATTGGGATGCTCACTTTCTGGATTCAACTCCCAAAAACCAACCGGGTTGTCAAAGCCATAGCGCTATTAATTGTAGAAGCGGCTACCCATCATGTAGTTGACAGGCTCACGCTTGGGGGTCACTTAGGACAAAAGCTACTCAAGCAACACATATATTCACAAACGGGGTCCAAGCAAGGAGAACAAAACTACTTGTGTTCGTTTTATAAAACATAGCATCATCTCCCTCGATGGTTAAAAAAAATACTTGACAACGAGTTTATGAACTCACGTAAAGTCAAATAAGCGATTGAAGATCGAGAAGGCTGAGTAAATAGATCGAGAGAGATCGCCAATCAATCACCGACAACCATAGGAGTGACGCGACTTAGTACGTAGAAAGTAACAATACTTAAAAATTTAATATGTGATCATGAGATGTGTTTTCGAGATAAGCATGACATTCCACTAGAACTTCCCCAAGTCCTTTTTAACCCTAAAATGACTTGTGACCTGGTCTTATAGGAAAATGAACATCTACTAAGTTTCGGCTTTTAATTTTTATTTTATCACGGTGTACGATACGTTTTTACATTTTTGACTAGACGTAAAAACTTAGTTTCTGATTTTAACTCGACTTCATGGACTCATATCTCCTAGCTCACAAATGTTCTATATGTGAGGCTTTCACCCCTGGAAAGCTATTTGAGTCTAGTTTCCAGAAATGCCAGCCTCATAATCTACAAAGTTTCGTAACTATGTGAAAAGACCATTTTACCCCTGGTTGTCCAAAACAGAAAGTTAGTAAAAAATTTACCCTTTACTAAAATGGCCATAAATCACAAACCATGATAGCAATGAAGGTGAGGTCAAAGGATATGGTTTCCTTATGATGTCTACTACTGATCACTCTTTAAGAGTCTATTATTTTTATGTAAAAATTTGGAGTTTAACCTCGTATCCTAACCAATGTCCCAATTTGACCTATTTTTCTTGTTTTGGCCATAACTCACTCATCCTAAGGAGTTGGTTGAGCATCCAACTATATCATAGAGCTGAGACATATATCTAACTACCTATGAAATTTAATCATAGGCTCCAAGCCAAAATATGTTTGCTATAACCCGTTTTTGCTACTGTTCCAAAACAGTCCCTATTTTTCACTCTAAAACCTATCCAAACATCAATCCTAACTCTAACCAATCACATGCAATGCCATCCCAAGCTCTTAACACAACTCATCATCATATAAATATGTATTTCCAGAATCAAACTTCCATTTTCATGGATTAAAATGAAAAGAAAAATTAAAGATTAAGAGATAACCTTATAAACGTCTCTAAACTTCAAGAAAAACCCACCAACCTTGCAAGCAACTTATGATGATGTTAAGATGCTAAAAACGAATGCACAAATTTGTATGATGATTGGTGGTGATGAGGGTAATTTCGGCAGCAAGGGGGCCAAAGAAGAGAGGATTTTGAATTTTTTTGAACTAGGTGTAATGAGGAGACATGCATGTATGGAAAAATGAGGAAATGATGATGGTTTATAAAAAGTTGTAAAAGGTTTGTGTGTGGGTATGTATAACCGGCCATAGGCCCTTAGATGTGTGAAAATATATATATATATTTTTTTTAGTTATAAGTTTTTAATTTAAAGTGTAGTGTAAGTGTAAATTAAATAAAGGTAAGGTTTAAGGTAAAACGCGAGTTTTAAGCTAGAAATTTACGTAAACGCGAAACACAACGGAAAGTGAAAATAGTGTAAATTATAATCATCGGGGAATATTATGAGATTATTAAACCACTTAAGGCACGAAGACGGAATAGATTTCTAAATACGGCTCACGCAAAGCTAAGAACGGGAAATTCTTACTAAATCGGGTAAACGTAAAATTAATGACTTTGCTTAAAAATGAAAATAGAAATAAAGTTCGGAATAAATAGCGACCTTAAATACGGAATGTTAATTACCCGTCCATCAGCTTCTCGATCGATAACAGGTGACTTACGGTTCGAATCTCGCCAAAATCCATAAATTTCAATTTCGACCAAAATTTTGAAAATGTAAATTTATAAAATTAATATAGGAGTTAAAATAAATAGTGACCTTTTATACGGGAGTTTACAGAATACCCACGGAATCATAGGGCAAAAGGAATTCCGTAGCGTAGGCTATTCTCTATTAGTAGTTACAAACTAAAGAGGGGTTTTGGTAATTAACACCTACCATTTTCACATAATTAAAAAGATGAACAAAAGGGCTTGAATTCAAGCATAGATCAAAAGGGCTTGTTGAATCACTTAGGAGCATCAATTATCTAGCAAACACACTTAATTGGCTTGAGGTTAATGATGTTCATAGGTCGAAAGGGTTCGTCATTAGTTTCATGCATAAATATGATTTGGTGAAGCATACCATTGAGTCAAATCATATACAAATGGGTTTTGTGAATCATATACACTTGTTTAACCAACATAATCAAACATGGATATCAATGATATAGATTTCTCGCATAAGTATAGCCTTAAAATGGAACAAATTTGCTTAAGTAATTGCCTTGATTTTGTGATGCTAATGGCCGTGACAACCTTAGTGTCTTTCTTGCTACCAAGTATTGGTTTAAACCAATTCCCGTGGAACGAACTTGACTTACCCGACTTTACAACGATTGAACGAGTATACTTGCTCGTATGTTTCGTTGGTAATTTCATTAGTCTCGATTATAAATGTAAAACTTGCATCCGACCAACGTCATTAGTACAACTACAACAACGCTTACAACAACAATTGTTGCTACAACAATTACAACTAATAGCACAAGACCTAAGGCTAAAGGGATTGTTATTCATGAACAGGAGCAAGCACCTACACCAACAGTTTCTTCACAACAACCATCATAGGTCAAAGTTCAGGACAAGGGTAAAGGCAAAATGGTTGAACCAAAACCTGTGAAGAAAATGTCTAAGAAAGATCTACTCAGGCTTGATGAAGAACTTGCCTTCAAGCTACAAGCTAAAAAAGAAGAAAAAGAAATGCTTGCCAGAGAAAAAGCTCAACAAATTGAAGAAGTCAACATAGCTTAGGATGATATTCAGGCTAAAGTTGAAGCAGATTATCAGTTGGCTCAAAGACTACAAGCTCAAGAGCAAGAAGAATTGACTGATGAAGAAAAGGCAAGATTATTTGTACAATTCTTAAAACAAAGAAGAAAACATTTTGCAGCTAAGAGAGCAGAAGAGAAAAGGAATAGACCACCAACAAAAGCTCAACAAAGGAGTATCATGTGTACTTATCTGAAAAAATGGAAGGATGGAAGCCCAAAAGTTTGAAGAATAAGTCCTTTGCCAATATTTAAGAATTGTTTGAGAAAGCAATGAAAAGGGTGAATACCTTTGTTGACTACAGAACTGAGTTATTGGAAGAGAGTTCCAAGAAGGCAGAAACAAAGTAGGAAGAAATTTCAAAGAAAGCTGAAGCAGAGATAGCACAAGAGAGCAGTTCAAAGAGAGCAGGAGAAGAGCTAGAACAAGAAAGCTCTAAAAAGAAAAAAATGGAAGAAGACAAAGAGTTTGAAGAGCTTAATCAATGTTTGGAAATAGTTCCAGATGATGGAGACGATGTAACTATTGATGCTACACCTTTATCTATCAAATCTCCAACCATTGTTGACTACAAGATCTACAAAGAAGGGAAGAAAAGCTATTTCCAAATTATCAGAGCAGATGGTAAGATTCAGATGTATTTAACTTTTGGAAAGATGCTTAAAAACTTTGATAGAGAACACTTGGAAGTTCTTTGGAGTATAGTCAAAGCTATATTTAAGAAGACAGAGCCAGTGAATTACATGGATACTTTGTTACTTCATAATTTGAAGACTATGTTTGAACATCATGTTGAAGATAATGTATAGAAGATTCAACAAGGTTTAGTTAAAGTTTTGAACTGGAAGCTTTATGATTCTTGTGGAGTTTATTGTGTAACAATGCAGTCTATGTTATTTTATCTGTTGGTTGAGAAGATCTATCCACTTATAAATCACATACTACATCAGATGTTCAATAATGTGAAGCTTCAAGTTGATTATGAGTGTGAAATGGCGTTTGAGCTTCTTAGATTGGTCAAGAAACAGCTTAAGGAAGGCTATGTACCTAAATAAAGTGTTTGGAAGCATCCTTCTCGTGATTATAAAGCTTTTAATGAAAAAACTTGATGATTTTGGAGATAAATATCAAGTTTAGGGGAGGATTGATAGGATTAAAAGACTTCTTGATGATCTTGAAGTTACTGTTGCTAAGGTTTGTGTCACTACTGCTAAGCTAAAGTTAGTGTTGTTCATTAACTTTAGTAAAAAATATGCTAAGTAGTTAGTGCTGCTAGTATAAAGTTAGTACTCTTAGTTCACAGTTACTACTGTTAGTATATATTAGTACTGCTAGTGTAAAGTTAGTACTGCTGGTGAAGATTGAAGAAAATATTCTAAGTAGTTACTACTGCTTGTACACAGTTAATGCTGCTGGTGTATAAGTTACTACTACTGGTGTTAAAAGTTAATGCTGCTAGTACAAAAGTTACAACTGCTCAAAAATTAAGACTGCTGAAAGAGTTTCTACTGTCAGAGAAAGGATAAAGACAGAAGAAAGGATAAAGATTGTTTGGAGATCAAGATTACTTACGTGATAAGTATTAGTTATTTATAGAATAGATCATAGAGAATATTCTAAGTCTTTAGAATATATTGTAAATCGACTAGGACTCCTTGGTGTATAAAAGGAGGTCCTAGGGCGTAGAGTTCTATGTACAAAAACAATCATATCTAGAAAAATATACAAAGTCGTATAGTTGATAGCTTCAAGGTTTTGTAACCCTAATACTAGGAGAGTATTCGTATTATTTGTAATAATAATACTGGAGCTTTTATTGTTGAATTAAATTATCCTGTGTTATTGTTTCATTAAGAATTCTTCTTATTAAAGATTAGATTCCGCATAATCTTTAATACACCCAAACACAGTTTCTACTATAGTTGTGTTAGATTTATCTAATATAACTAAACCTTATACAAGCTAAGGAATTTGATCTATTGAAGTGGGATCTAACAAGAGGTATCCTACAACTGGGTTAACAATTAACCCATGTTTTAGACCTGTAATTGTTATGATGGTCACACCGATCATATAACTATCCCACACCCTTGCCATGCACTCATTATTAGTGCACGATACCCCTAGTACAACCCTCCGAGCCTATCCTTTTTCACGGTTCTTGTAATTTTTTGGTTAAGCCGGACTATTAATGAAGAGCATTGTTAACCCTTAAACTAATTGTTACACCCAAATCGCCTTAGCCTACCTTATATGTACTCATTTTTAGTACATTATTGTTTTAACCCAAGTTAATTATTGAGTACACGGTTGCTAAGTCCTTATACTTATAAATACTGTTTTGAGATGACTGAGATTCATGGTAGTATTTATTTCGCGAAAGAATGGGGAAGAAAAGTTAAGTCAATACCCCTATATGTTTGTTAGATGATCTCCATGCTATTTTGATCCATCTAAAATCGAGTCATTAGTTAGATTGTAAATATCGAGTATGTAAAAGCTCAAGTGTAGGGGTATATGTTATAAACCCCATTTTATGATGTATTATGCTCAAAAAAAGAAAAATAGAAAAGAAAAAGAAAAGAGATTGATGTAGAGTTGTCTAGAGTTTGTATATCTTCGTCTGAGTCTTGGCTTAGCAACCAAACCAGCGTGTATTAGTATAAATAATTAGCTAACCCTTCTACTCCAATTCACCAAAAGCCACCCAAATGTATTCCATCTGTTTCCGTTTCCGTTTCCATTATATGTTATCTTACACCTACACCCCATAACCCTTTTAAAAAGACCTCTTAGATAGTAATGAATAATGCTTGCGCTTAGCGGTAAAGGTTTGATCCTTTACCAAGCCTATGGTAATTTATATGCTATGGTATGTACTGAGTGTTTATTTTCTGTTTCCCCATTATGTTATAATTTATTATACAACCAAGTGAAAGATAAAATCCCAAACACTTATGTGAGGTGCTAGTATATACTTTTTGTGCTTTTAATTATGAGGTCTAGAAGGTTGTGTTGTAAAATACTTTTAAAGAGTAGGTTAAATGACCCTCATATTGCTATTGTCTAAGTAGAAAAGCCTATTTGCTTGAGGATAAGCAAATCTTAAGTATAGGGGTATTTGATGAGGTGTTATTTTATACACTTTTTCGGGGTCATTTAACCCCCTAAATCATGCATTTATGCCCAAAATAGGTACTTAATCGTTCCTTTTTAGGTATTTAGCATTTGGAGGAAATACACGTGACTTGGGCTCATTTGGAGAAGAAACGGACAAGATTACGAACCAACACCAAGACTCTTCAAGATTTAAAGTCTCAGAGCCTGGAGATAGCGTCACTATTTATACACGATGTCGTCACATTTCATCTAGTGATGGCGTCACAACATCTCTTGACGGCGCTAGCCCGCACCGACTCAACTCGGATCTAGAAGATTCTACTTTATGATGGCGTCACGATTAAAACGCGACGCCGTCACAGCGATATTCTTATAAATATAGACCCGAAATTAGGGTTTTATGTGTGTAACTTTAGAGTAAAAAAGGGGGACAAACCCTAGTTCGTTTGGCAGCTTATTAGGACGATTTTAGGGCTTCAAAACCCTATTGTACCTCCTTCAATTCATGTTTTAATCAAGTAAGACTATCTTAATCATTCAATATGTCTTGTTGTTTGATTCTTTATTGTTCTTGCTTTATCTTTAACATGCTTGGCTAAACCCCTTATTGTATTCATTTATGATTGTATGAAACCTAGAATGTAGATCTTAATGGTGTTGCTTTTTATGATGAATATGCATGTTAGGCTTTAGAAAACCATCTTTTGTTTGTATCGCTGTTGATATGTCTAGGGAAACATAATTGTGTAGAAAGGATACCATCAGTAACAGTCTTCATACTACCTTACCCTTAATATGGTTGATCCACTTTTAATATATTTCAAATGCATTTAATATACTCTTGGGGGCCGGGTAATAGTCTTCATACTACCTTACTTTGTGTTTTGCCTCAACGGAATATTAAATAGATGACAGGTTCGTGTAATCTGTTCATGACTTAGGAAATAATTACATAGATCATCACAAGTTTGACAAAGCAACAACACTAGGAGAAGCAATCTAGGGAGTAATACATGATTAAATGAATACAATCTTTTTATTATATTGTTATCACCATTAGCGTAGTTTATTATTTAGTTTAATAGCTAAAACCAACCAAACCTCTCAAACATATGATTTTACTGCTTTCTTATAAATATAAAAATACAAAAATAATCTTCTCTCAACCCCTAGAATTCTGTTAGACCGTGATCAAACCTTCCCAACCTATTCCCCTAGAGAATGATAACAACCCCCGAGTCTTGCCTATACTACTACTACAACGGTTAGGTACTCTGCCTGGGGAGTTGTAAAACTTCTTGTAGAAGTCCCTTACGACAACCGCATCAAGTTTTTGGCGCCGCTACGTGGGGAATAGTTAGGTTTTGATCATAGTTTAACTTAGTTATACTTGCTTGAATCCTTTCAAGTAATAATTTAATTTACGCATATTAGCTTTCTCGTAATCTATATTTTCTTTGTGTGTTAGTTCGTAATTTTCATTAAGTATTCCATTCTTCATCATGGAGAACGCGAATCCGCCACCAACCAATAATCGTCCTGTGTTGCGCGCACAAGCCATTCAAGAGCTCCACGTGCTAACGAAAATTTCAGCCTTTGTTGACTCTCGCCTAGAGAGTATCAAACGATTCCTTAATGACTTTGCCAATCAACCCAATGAGACTAATACTAATGACCTTGAGTCCGATGACGAATCGGTAGACACACCCCTTGTTTCTCCCTTTCCTTATTCGGATAATGACTCTGATGACGATAAATTTCTTAATGAATTGAGTGAGTATGAGAACGCTGGAATGCTGCGCCGAGAAAGAATAATTAATAGTTTTAACGGTGATGATCTAGTATTCTAATGTATGATTAACTTTAGGAAGTTTACTGCCTATCTCGACCCTTTTTTACTAAATGAATATCATCTCGCGTAAAGCCTACAACACTATAATGGTAGAAGGATTAGAAAGTACAGGGAAGAACTTAGTTGCCTTAGTTAGAGATGTCTACGTGTTTGTAGGCAGTTTCACCTATATCACA
>BQNB010103835.1:0-23948 GCA_026074375.1 Tanacetum coccineum
TGTATGTATATATATATGTATGTATATATATATGTATGTATATATATATGTATGTATATATATATATGTATATATATGTTGATAATAAGGCATAGGACAACATATGAGTGTTTAGAACGGGGACTAAACACTAAGACTGTTAGAAAAGAATCCAAACGAAACTAAAACAAGCTAGCAAAACATAAAAGTTAGAATTTGCATGCCACATTTGAATTTATGTGTTCTCGAATAGTCTTTTATTTCTTGCCATCCAAACATGGACCACACCGTAGCTTTCCAAATGGTTTTTTGTTTCTTATGAAAAATTAGACTCCCTTTATGATTTACTATTTCATCAACCGACCCGAGAGATACATCATTCGTGCCCATCACGATAGGACCTTTTTCCAGCCATCCGAAGCCCGTGAACAAGTCAAGAAGCAATGGGTTATAGATTATTCCTCCCCATTATAATGAGGACAAAGAGTAGAATGAAGATCCATATCAATGTGATCTAGCTGGTGATTTCTTTTGTGTTAAACGCCAAATAAAGATAGTTACTTTCTTTCTTGAGTTACCATACTTGAGTTAGAGAGTGTTTTTTCATCGATCATGTCTCTAAGACTTTTTACCGAGAAGTGATCCTTTCCATCAAGAGACCAACACTATGCATCCGGGTATAAAGATTTATGAAAAAAACTTTTAATCAAATATGTCACTTCATCAAGTTCGCCTAAACCTCTCCCCCTAACTTCCCTCTCCCACCCCCACTCCCAATTCCAGCCACCATCAGTACCTCATGATCCTCTCTCACTCGCAAAAACCTGTTTCTTAGATTCCAGAGCAAATAATTTAAGAAATCTATCGCTCAACTGAAAATCACCCAGCCATAAATGAAGCTAAAATAAAGTATTACATCCATTAACAACTTTTTTTTCAAAATATGTTTTCTCAATATCATTCCCTACTTTAATTATGTCACTCCACTTTCTAACACTGCTATCTAGACACCCTTACACATGACTTACTTATAACACGATCCCATTTCATCGACTCTAATTTTTTCTTTTCATCATTTATGCCCCAAAAAAGACTTGTCTCACGCTTTCAAGCTTTTTAATAACATGAACATGTGCACGAAAAAGGAAAAATAATAAAGTGGGAGACTTCCAAAACCAAGTTTTCCAACGTCAATCTACCCCCTTAAGATATCCTTTCATATTTCCACCCTGCTAATTTTTATTCACCTTCTTAACTATTCCATTCTAGCTCACACTTTTCTTCATGTTAACACCTATTGGAAGCCACAGATACGTAAATGGTAAGAAACCAGGTCAGACTCCAATACGATTTACAAGCCTTACAATCTCGTCATTTCTGGCACCAATACCATATGTCTTGAGAATATTGATTTTAAACCAGAAGCATTTTGTACACACTCGAAAATTTTCATCAAAATCTTTTGAAGACTCCATTCGTGAAGTACTAAAGTGTCGTCATCATACTGAAGATGAGAAATAAGAACATCATCATGACTAATTATAATTGATGACATCAAATAGTTGATACTTTTCTATATCAAATTCCCGTGTTTATTACCTTGTTTATATCATTTTATATGAATCTGGTACTTAATTCATTTATATTGCAGATTCAGGTAATTAAAGGCATTGGAACACAAAGATGTGAGAAATGGCCAAAATAGTACCGATCATGTAACCATCAAATTGATGGATACTAATGTTGATCATACACTTATAGACATCTCACTATACAACCCATACTTTATTTGAACCCGAAACACTTTTTATCCCTATATTCAAATTCTCAGATTATGGCAGAATTTTATTGTCACTTCACGACAACTAATAAAATACTAAACTACCCGATTGGACTTCCATATTACATTCCCAACATCTTCAATGAGTTGCGTAACTACTGTAATTTAAAAAAAATCTAACTATTTTAAAAAAAATTAACATCACAAAGTGTCTAGAAAATGACCTGATTCGACTACCAAAAAGTTTGACTTGATCAAACCCATTTAGACACTTGGAAAAAATCTACAAAAATTACAGGAGTTCTTAGACATCATGAACTTACTCATGTAACAATTTCATCAGTTACAAAAGTGTTTTGATAAGATTTTTGACCTCACAAACACAACCCATAATCTGTCCCAAAAACTCATATTCAACAACGAATCTTGTAAAATTATTTTGACTGACGTTCACTCACTTTTATTTCACGAAACCACCTGAGTTGAAAAGTAGACTCTCTAAAGATAATTTTAGTCTCAAGAAAATCAATAAAATCTATTCGTATGACCGAGTTATGACCCTTACAAAATGACTTAAAAATCTGCCCAGTTTTTAATTACGAATTTACAACAATCAAACCCGATTAAATCCACCCATACCCTAATTATTTTTCCCAAATCAATTTTAGATGACCATAACATCTTAATTACAAATTTTTTACAAAACCCTAATCCATCAATTTTATTTTTTACATAATTAAATTAATGATTAAAACGTATGTGTGATTAAGAGTATAAAAACTAAAGTAATGCTTTTTAGGCATACAATTCATGCCTAACAACATGCCTAATGCATAAATCACTTGTACATTTGTATTATGCATTTTTTTCTCTTCAAATTTCCACCAGTCACTTTTTTAAATCCACCAATTAAAATATTAGGCACACAAGTAGGCATGCTAATTAGGCATAAGAATTATTTTTCTAAAAACTAAATTGATTTAAGATTAACAAAGAGATCAAACCTTGATTTTTAGAAGCTTCAAAAGAACTACAATTGAGGCTAGGGTTTTTGATTTGGGTCGACTGAAAGAGAGGAATTAGGAGAAAAATACAGATTTTTGTTTATATCGAATAGTTAGGGATTTTAAGGAGACAAGTATGGAAGGTTTGTTTAAAAAAATATATCCCTTCTTGTTTTAAAAAAAAATGTGTCGACCCATATATATTTTTTTATTTTTTTTAAAACTTTATATTATGTATTTACTTAATTTTGGTATTTAATATAAAGTATTTAGACCTTTATATTAATTCACTTACACTTTAAAAAAAATACTTTCTAAATACTAAATATAAATCATTTATATCACTTATTATTTTCCCAAATATTATTATTATACACTAACTTAATAAATTATCATTTCTCAACTCACTAATTGGAGAACTAGCTAGAGAATTAGTTTGGAGAACTAGTTAGAGAACTAGATTGGGGAACTAGTTGGAGAACTAGTTTGGGGAACTAATTTCTCGGAAGTTATAATCGCCAAACGCACTAAAATTCCAAAATCATCATCACATTCAAAATGAAATGATTAAATCATTCATTCCTACCATTAAAATCATATATAATAACACATATATCATATCACATAAATCACCCAATCAACTCACGCACATAATTTAAAACACATAGAGCTAGCTAGGTTACCACTAATAGTTAAACTAACCTCGTTAAATCACGGTTGTCACAGTCTCCCCTCCTTAGGGAAATTTTGTCCCAAAATTTAACTAGCACTTTCGACGACACCGATCAGCAAACAAATTCGAATACATAGCCTTTATAAAATCCTCACGTTCTCAAGTAAACTCAGGTCCACGCTTAGAATTCTAACGAACCTTGACGATTAGGATCCTATTACGTTTCAACTTTTTGACTTCACGATCCATAATCTCTACAAGTTCTTCAGCAAAACAAAGTCTTTTCGACCCTAATTTCTTCAAATGGTACATGCAAATTTGCATCCGCCAAACACTTCTTCAGATTCGATACATTAAATGTATCGTGTATACTACTCAACTCCTATGGAAATCTCAACCGATAAGCTACCGGACATATTCTTTCAAGAATCTCAAACGTCCTACATATCTCAGAGCTAATTTACCTTTCTTCCCATACCGTACCACGCCCTTCCAATGCGACACTTTTAGTAACACTCGATCACCCACTTCAAATTCTAAAGGCTTTCGCCTATTATCAGCATAGCTCTTTTGACGATCGTTGGCTGCTTTGAGTCTCTCCTTAATTAACACCACTTTATCAGTAGTTTCCTGCACCATTTCCGGACCAATCAATCGATTCTCTCCGACTTCAGCCCAAAGGACAGGTGACCTACACTTCTTTCAATACAACGCTTCAAATGGAGCATACCGAATACTCGAATGATAACTATTATTATAGGAAAGCTCAGCTAAAGGTAGATGAGTATCCCAACTGCCACCAAAATCGATAATGCACGCTCTCAACATATCCTCCAAACTCTGAATAGTACGCTCACTTTGTCCATCTGTTTGAGGATGATAATCCGTACTCATATCTAATCGCGTTCCTAACTTTCTATAATGTTTGCCAGAGTCGCGACATAAATCATCCATCCCGATTAGAAATAATCGACACATGCACTTCATGCCTTGCTACTATCTCATCGATGTAGAGTTTTGACAATTTCTCCATACTATAGTCTTCTCGTGTTGCCAGAAAATGAGCTGACTTGGTCAATCTATCGACTATTACCCAAATCGTATCGTACCCACCACTCGACCTTGGAAACTTAGTGATAAAATCTATAGTGTTTTTGTCTCATTTCCACTTAAGTATCACGGGCTGTTGTAGCAAACCCGACGGTCTCTGATGTTCAGCCTTTACTTTTGAGCAAGTCAAGCACTTACTAACATATGTAGCTATATCCTTCTTCATACCTGGCCACCAATACATGTCTCTCAAATCATAATACATCTTATCCGCTCTCGGATGAATAGAATATCTTGTAGCATGTGCCTCATCCATAATCATAGTCCTTACATCACCAATCAAAGGAATCCATATTCTATCCATAAAGTATAAACCTCCATCTCCCTTCTTCTCCATTGGATGATTCAAGCTACGCAGTATTTTTGCTGGCGCGTTCTCTTCCTTGGTCACCTCATTCGGAGCAATCAACAACTTTTCCTTAATGCTAGACTGAATCGTCATAGACATTGCTCACACTCTCTTCTGTTTCACTCTTTCCTTCCTACTCAACGCGTCAGCTACTACATTCGCTTTACCTGGATGGTAGCGAATCTCACAATCATGATCACTAAACAACTTAATCTATCTTCTTTAGCGCATATTTAACTCCTTCTAGTTGAATATATGCTGAAGACTCTTATGATCCGTATAGATAACACTTTTTGTTTCGTACAAGTAATGTCTCTAAATCTTAAGAGCAAAGACCACTGTACCCAACTCTAAATTATGCGTGGTATAGTTCTTCTCGTGAATCTTCAATTGCCACAATGCATACGCAATTACCTTGCCTCTTTGCATGAGCATACATCCCAATCATTGATTTGACGCATCATAGTAAACTACAAAATCTTCGGCTACATCAGGCAATGACAATATTGGTGCGTTACATAATTTGTCCTTCAAAGTCTAGAAAGCTTCCTCTTGTTCCATGCCCCACTCATACTTTTGATTCTTCTGCGTTAGTGCAGTGAGGAGTTTAGCAACCTTGGAAAATTTAGCGATAAAATGTCAATAGTAACCTGCCAATCCCAGAAATGACCAGATCTCTGACGGTGTCTTCGGAGCTTTTCAATTCTTCACTGCTTCAATCTTACTTGGGTCTACATGAATACCATTGTTATTGTCACACCCCGCCAAGGCAAAAACGCGAGGCGTAACGAGAATGGATATCATCACAACACAATGGTGTCTATATAGAGAACTACAATGCATAAAAGAAACCAAGGTATAAACACGAGATGTCATGAAAATACCCAAACAAACAAACAAGATAACTGGCGTCTTGTATTGAAGCAAATGGGGTTCACGTCAATACCAAGACATGCAAAACATCCAAAATAAACCTAAGCAATTCAAATCAACAACATTCAATATTTATTCATGCAAGAAATAAACTAGGAGATTTAAACTCTGCAAGCAACCTATGGTCTCTCTAGCCACTCCTCTTATTCTTAAGATCCTCATGATGCTCACCTGAAAATGATGCTAAAAAACATCAACACAAAGGTTGGTGAGAGTCATAGGTTTACGACACACAATTCAAACTTTCAATAAATTACTGTGATTATTAAAAGCAAGGTAGGACAAATATGAACTATCAAGAACTTATGCTAACATGAAATCCAATCATCATATCAAATCAACAAAATCATATACTGGGTAGGCGTACCGCTCCGATCCAATCACACACTGAGTATGCGTACTCATCCGATCCAAATCAACAACACTTGATATGCCAAACACAGTACATGCAAGTAAATTACAATCCTTGACATGCCAAACACAGTACATGTAAGTAAATCACAAACCTTGGCATGCCAAACACAGTACATGCAAGTAATTCACAACCAACATGTAACACAAGGTCATATAATAGTCATAAGATGTCCACACTCAATTAAAACACATAATCACAGCAATTAAAACATTTTAAAACCATTTGCATCATTTCCATCCCAATTAAAAAACAATGTAAAAAAGAGGGACTATGAAACTCACCTGACGCTCAATGCAGCTTCCTAAATTTCCTAGCATAAAACTACACAATACAATATAAACGTGTTACACACGACTAAGCCAAATGCTTAAGTCCATGTAACAATCATATGATGGATGTCTAAGGGGTGTACATACCTTCATGGGTCACCCCGACACCATGCCTAATCTTAACCCTCTCATTTACTCATAAGTCTACTTAACTACATTTTACCCGAAAACACAAAACTTTAGTGACACTTTCCAATTTTCCAAACCATACCTACTAACCCTCATAAATTCCTAATAAAATCATCCATAAACTTCCATGAGTTTACTATCTACCTTATTTTTCCACAAATTTATTCCCCTACTTAAATGCCCCAAATAAATTCCAACTTTTAAATTACTTAAATTCATATCTGAACACGCACTAAAATGTTTGACCTTACTAACCATACTTAGACAACTAATCAGAAGCTAAAACTTTGAGGAAATTTAATAGACATATAGAACTTAACTTCTGTGTTTTGGCTAACCTTAATTCAAATTTTAAGTAGGGGTTTTACCTCTCTACAATTTAGGCACAAGATTCACCTCTTAACTCGTTTCTATCATCAAGATATCATTCGTTGAACATGACCTAAAAATCTATCAAACCCTAAATCGCAAATTAACATGTTTTAATCCTAACCGTTTGCACCAATATGATCCTAATCAAACCCTAAGCGCACTAGCATGATCATAACATCATTAATTACAGATGTTTTAAAACCCTAATGATCCACCATGATAATTGTTACTAATTATAAAAAGATTAAACAAAAACTTAATTGAAAACATACATAAACATTTACTCCTAAATCAAACCCTAAACGCACTAGCATGAATATAACAATCATAAATTACAGAAGTTTTTTTAAACCCAAAGATCCACCATTATAATTGTGTACATGATTTGAAAGGATAAACAGAGATTAGATCATTAACCTAGCTTACCTTCTTGCTCCTAACACCATAATTCTTTATAAAATTCTTGGATCAAAATTTTTATCTTCCTTGTTTTCTAGGGGAGGGATTCGTAACGACAAAGGAGAATGGGTAGAAAACAATAGAAGCTGATGTTTATACTCACTTAATAAATAGACATCCTAATATAATTATACTTATGATTAGAAAGAAAAATACATTTTTTTCCTTTTCTCTTAAAACCGATCGTTTGGCCCCAATATTAAATAAACTTATAATATATAAATATTAATTATGATATATATATAGTATATATAATAATATATATTATATATATATATATATATATATATATATATTTATAAATAATTTAATTATTATTATATCATTTCCTATTTTACCTTAATTTCCATGACAAAAAACCTTGGTACAATTGGTAAACCTTTTGTAAGAAAACCTAAATACTAACTTTCTATTTATAACTTTTATTTCATCAAAATACTTTTCTACATTTAGAAAGTTCATTACTAACTCTCATATTTCACGAACCTAATTCACTTTCAAATATATAATACTTTCCAAAATAATCCAACATATAATTATCCACATATTGACGTAGCAATGCATGCAAACACGTCACTCATTTCCATTGTCACTACACATGAACAAAATGGAAATAACCCTCAATATCTCAAACCCATTCTAAAATGAGATGAACACGCACCTCAGAATGATAAACATGCACACAGATAAGGTCATATAGATCACAAATATAGAACATATAAACACTTAGCCAACACTAAAAGGTATGACTAACCTGATCAAATCACGGGTGTCACAGTATCCCCTCCTTAAGAAAATCTCGTCTTGAGATTTAACTAGCCGGTTCAACAACACGATCAACAAATAATTGAGGATACTTAGACTTCATATGGTCTTCGCGCTTCTAAGTAAACTCGGGACCACGCTTTGAATTCCAACGAACTTTAACAAGCGATATCTTACTACGCTTCAAACTCCTAACCTTACGGTCCATAATCTCTACAAGCTCCTCAACAAAACGAAGAGTCTTGTCAATCTTGGTTTCATCCAATGGCACATGCAGATTAGCATCCGCCAAACACTTCTTCAAATTTGACATGTGGAATGTGTCATGCACACTGTTAGGTTCATAAAAAGTGTCGATTATGTGGTTTAATTATATTTAGTCATTAGTCTTAATTTTGTTAAGAATAAAGTAGTTTGTAATAAGTTATATTATGCTAAAAGTAAGAAATAGCATAATTGCCAAAGAATATGAACTAAAAGTGAAAAATAAAGGAAGGAAAGCCCCATTCCTTCTCCTATAAATACTTCTTCTAATCATCATTAAAAGGGGATGCCTTGTAATAAACATTTTCCATTTCCCTCTATTTTAATAACATTTGAATTTGAATACTTGTCCTCCTCTACTATTCTCTACAAGCTTCCATGGTTGATTTTGTATGATTCAAGATAAACAAGACCTAACAAGTGGTATCATACACCATTAGAGAATTAGAGTGAGTCGATTTGTGAGTTTTTTACACATCCGAGAACCTCGAAATGAAATTCGGTGAATTCGGTTGAAGTGTTTGAGCTTTCGAGTTGTGTGTTGGCAGCAATTTCAAGTATTTCGAGTGTTTTACTAGATTTGACGAATCGTATTCGTGTGAGGTTTGCATTTTCAGTAATCTTCTATCGTTATCGAAAGTGTTTCTACATTCTCGAAAGTGGTTTTTGGATTCTCGGATCATTTACTATTAGTTTACTTTTGATCAAAAAATATTGTAATAGATATATACGCATTTTCGGTTCTATCAAAAATCGTATATTAGGAGGTTATTGTTAAACTCGGTTAAAAATTAAGTTTTATACGTTTTCACATTTTCGGTTTTATCAAAAAGTGTAACTAAGGACTTAGTGATTTTACTCTCGGAAATAAGCTTACAAGGTGTTAAAATACCACAATTTCACGGTTTTATCGTAAATTTGGATTTTTTTAAAAAAACAAATTCTTTAATTTTTTAAAACTCGGAAATTAAATTCGGTTTTATTGAATTTGATGTTATATGTGTTTTTGGATTATCCAGTCATCATAAATTTAGGTTTTATCGAGTTTGTGGTAATTGATAATTCATAGTCCTCGCATTTTTCAAAACTCGGCTCTATCGAGTTTGATATAATTGATTTTTGGATTAAGAGTATTTCTGAGTTTAAAATGTTTTTTGTGTACCGAGTTTGTGTTGGAATATGTCCATCTTAAATAATATATGTCCGAATTATTTATTCGAGCCTAAGGGGACGCACACGTTATTACGTAAACAATGTTTAATTAGTGTTTTTAGTAAACGATAAATAAATATATTAGTTAAATGTTTAATAGTTAAACATTAAGGACTAATATGCAAAACGGGAAAAAGGAAAGTGAGGGTTTACCCCTCTCATCCCTTTGGTCGGCCGAAACCTACAACCCAATAGGGGTTGGGCTTACTTGCTTGTTCTCCAAGATTGTGTAGGCTATATAAGGAGGACTTGAGGTTCATTATTGAGTATGTGTTTTGTGAAAAATCCTTAGTACTCTCCCCTCTCTTCCTCCTTGTGTTCGACCGATCCCACAAATCCTTTAGGGTTTTGTTTGGCGATCGTGTACCACCACCACCGTGGTGTTAGCTCACGTGTTGATTGATTCAAGTGTTGCGGTGTTCGTTTACTAAAACACTATTAGTACTAGCATACTTCATTGTTTGCTAAGAACGTATTGTGTGTGGAAGCTTAGAGAGATCTTACTTTAGATCTTGGAGGTTTTGCGTGTGGTTATTATACATACGCGTATATAGAAGACGGAGTTAATGGTTACCTTTAAACGGTGTATCGTTTCGTGCTAAAAAATAATCATCTTCTATCCTTATTAATTAATGTGTTCTACGTGTGTTCTTTAATTCCGCTGCGTACTCGTGTTAATTAATTATTAATTAGGTCATAAAACACATTGGACATTATATGACAATTTTATCAACATATAATAATTTAATGAACTTTTCATCTTTCAAGTATGATAGTGATGCAGTGATAAAATAAATTTGTACTATGCATATTATCTCTTACAAGGGTGACTTGGAATTACACTTGAATGTTCATAAATGGATTTATGACTGTTTGGTGCTGCATATTCTGTGGAGATAATCCATACAGTATTATTTTTGCAGAAGGTCCCAACAAGCAGGACCCTCCAATAATTATATATCCTGACAAATGGGTATGGCCTAATATTCCAAGTTGTGAACTAAATTTACTAGATATATCAATGAAAATATATGATATTACTGAATCCAAACAGAAATGCCAAAAGAAGCTATGGATAAAATCGGGCGATATTCGCAAAGTAACATGTAAAACTTAGGTGTGGGCATGAGTCAATCAACAAAATAAAAAAAGGAAACAAATTATAACTATATTACAAAAGGCAGACGCCCCGACATTTAATGCTGCGACCCGCCCTTTTTGACCCGACCCGTCCTTTTTTGCCTTTTTTTTTCTTTACATTGACTTTTTTTTTCTCAAAAACTTTTTAAAATAAAACTTTACTTTTTTTTCTCGGAATACCCTCTCGCGCTGTTTGAGTCATCGGTCTGTTTTTTTATGAATATTTTTTTGTTAACAGTTAATTTTTTTTTTACCAGTTTTTTTCCTTTTTTTCCTTCAAAATTTTTTTAAAATTAAACTTTCATTTTAATGTGTTTCCAAATTATAATTTTTTATTAAAAATAGCCGCTTTGAGATATCATGGGGAAGTTACGGGCTCATCCATAGAAATAATCATTAAGAGAAGTTTAAGGAGAATTTTCCTAAAGAATTCAGGTTTTTAATAAGCTTTGCGCTGACATGATTCTTCGCTTCTTTGTGCATTCAATTGGAGTTACCGTGAACCATGGCATGCCACTACAGTGTTATTTTTTTTGAAAAAAAAGACATAACTCTTTAAATTTGGAAACACGTTGAATCGTTAATTTTAAGGTCTTCACTATTTTATGTTTAAGATACGTTGATCTAGGTGATACATAATAATGCTAATATTGAGTAATAGTTTTTATTAAAAATCAATGTACGAGATGTATGCATGCTTCTTCTGTACAGATTTCGACACGTCATTAAAATACCTATTTCAACTAAGATTATTGCCATCCGTTTGTAAAAAAAAAACTTGTTGATTGCTATTTATGATGCGTGAGTCGTGTGTAGATTTCAATCACAAAGGTAATTATACTCTTGTCCGTAGACGGTGAGGCTAATATTATGTTTTGAAAATTGGACGAACTTTGCGGTTGTGTGGTTAGACATGTTAAACACGCGGCAAAGATGGGATGAAAACATGCTTACTAGATATTATTGTAATAGTAAGTCCATATGGTTTAGGAATTGCAAAAGTTGTGAATTATCAATCGTTGATTACTTTTGAATACACCTATCACTACGCAGATCGCTGATGTGGTGGGGTATGTCAAGTTGAGGTCCTAACCTTTGGAATTATTATTTTTTTAAATAAAATTGAGTGTTAATTTTCTTCAAGGAGTATTATCGAAAATACTAATTCTTGAACTTTACTATGTTTGTAAATGGCACTGCCTGTCTAAAACATAAACCATTCGGCTTTCAGGTCGATGTTTGAAATTTCTGGAAATAATGTCAATGATTAGCTCCATCAACTTAAGTTAGTCTTGAGAGTTGAAAGGGAATTGTTTGGCATTAAATAGCATATTCTCCTTGCTTCACCTACGATTCTGCAGTACATTGCGTAGTGGGTATGCGGGTATATGATTCATAATGAGGTGGCTTGTCTTATGCTCGGAAGTATGACTCCTGAACTATAAAGACAATTTGAAAATTCCTCACGTTATGAAATGCTTCAGGAGCTTAAATCCATGTTTGAGAAACAAGCTAGAGTGGAGTGGTTTGACTTGATCCAAACTTTCCATGCTTGCTAACAGGATGAGAGAAAACCAGTTGGCCCATATGCCATTAGATGAAGAATTATGTGGAACTGGAATGTCTTGGTTATGTGCTCCCACAAGAGCTTAGTGTTGGTTTAATCTTGAATGGCCTCACTACAATAAGCATCTAATAGGGAGAAAGTTGGTGAATACTTGTTATGCTCATGGAGTATAAAATGGTTTTACTAAAAAGGCTTTAAAACACCACAAGTATTGATGATTAAAGGTGGTAAATTCAGAAATATAATTAGAAATGGCTTAAAGCTTAGGTAAGGGTAAAGCTAATGGAAATGGAAAGGATAAACAATTTTATATTCCTAAGCCTAAAAACCCTAAACCTTATGCTAAAGAGCACCCAGCTAAGGATAACACCTGCCACCACTGCAAGGAGGTGGGTCATTGTAAGAGGAATTGTCATGCTTACCTTGCTAAGTTGATTAAGAAGAAGAAGAAAGTTGGCACTGCCAGTTCTTCAGATGTCTTCATAATAGAATTATTTTCTTTTCCTACTAAATCCTGGGTGTATGACACTAGTAGTGGTACTCATATTTGTAACACTTAACTGGTCTTGGAGGAGTTAGAAATCTAAAACCCGTAGATGCTAGTGAAGTTTTGACTTAGTTTTACCTAATGGCCTTGTGATTTGTTTAGACAATTGCCATTATGGACCTTCTATAACTAGAGGTGTTGTTTCAGTTTGCCGTTTGGTAAAAAATGGATTTGTCTAGTGTTTTTACAGATTTTGGAATTTTAGTTTCTAAGAACAATGTTGTTTATTTTAATGCTATTCCTAGTAATGGTATTTATGAAATTGATATGATCTTTTGTTACCAATTGATAATCTATTTAAATGTTAGCACTAAAAGAGTCAAGCATTACTTGGACTCTACTTATCTATGGCACTGCCATCTTGCTCATATAAATAAGAAACGCATTGAAAAGCTACAACAAGAAGGTCTTTTAAAATCAACAGACGATGAGTCATTTGATCAATGTGTATCTTGTTTATCGGGTAAGATGACAAGGAAATCGTTTCCACATCATCCCGAAAGGGTGACTGATCTTCTTGGAATAATACATACTGATGTGTGCGGTCCAGTTACGACATGTGTCAAGAGATGGTGCTATCTACTTCTTTACATTCAACAGATGATTTTAGTCAGTTATGGTTATGTGATTTCTTAAACATAAAAATGAGGTCTTTGAAACGTTCAAAGTGTTTAAAATGAAGTTGAAAAATCAAACTCAGGAAGACCATTTAAGGCAATACGATCAGATCAGGGGGCAAATATATAGCCATGAGTTTAAAGATATCTACAAGCGAAATGAATTGTTCATACAGCTTACTCATCCATACACACCACAACATAATAGTGTGTCCTTGAAGTGGAGAATACGTACTTTGTTAGACATGTGCGATATCATGATGAATTTACAACTTTGCCATTTATCCTTTTGGGATTATGCTCTAGGGTCTGCAAGCGTATTCAAGATAGGTTCCTACAATGAAGTAGTTAAAGACACCATATGAACTATGGTATGGAAAAGTTCCAAACTTGTCCTACTTAAAGGTCTGGGGATGTGAGGCTCTTGTAAAGAGAGATACGCCTGACAAACTCGAACAAAGATCTTTTAAGTGTATATTTATAGGATACCCAAAGGAAAACAAAGGGTTACTTTTCTATTCCACTGAAAAGATTGTTGTAGCAAGGTATGCTGAATTCTTTAAGAAGCGTCTCATAAGTCAAGAAATCAGTAGGAGGGCGGTAGATCTTGAAGAAATTCAAGAAGAAGAAGATACAACACCTTCTGAAATCACTAGCAACATTCCTCAAGAGGTGGAGGGTTTTGAACCACCACAACCACCACAAGAGAAAGTGATTCCGATTCGTAGGTCCGAAAGGACACGTCGAGCTCCAAACCGCTTATGTCTAAATGTAGAGGTGGAGGAGTATAGTCTAGGGGATCTTAATGAACCCACTAGCTATAAAGCCGCAATGTTAGATTTAGAATCTAATAAGTGGATCGATGCTATGAACGCGGAAATACAATCCATGATGGACAATATGGTATGGGTCTTGGTCGATCTTCCTCCTGGTTGTAAGACCGTTGGGAGTAAGTGGCTTTTTAAGAAAAAGACCAACATGGATGGTATTGTACACACCTATAAAGTTTGTCTTGTAGCAAAGGGTTATACTAAACTCTACGGGGTTGATTATGAAGAAACGTTCTCACCCGTCGCTGACATTAGAGCTATTAGGATTCTCATATCTATAGCGGCGTTCTATGATTATGAGATATGGTAAATGGATGTCAAAACTGCCTTCTTAAATGGTTATCTTGATGAAGACATCTATATGGTACAACCTAAAGGTTTTGTTGATCCTAATCATCCCAGAAAAGTATGCAAGCTTCAAAGATCCATTTATGGTCTTAAGCAAGCATCAAGAAGCTGGAATAAAAGATTTGATGAGGAAATCAAAAGGTTTGGATTTGCTCAAAATCTTGATGAGCCATGTGTATATCAAAAGGCTAGTGGGAGTAATGTTACATTCCCTTCCAATTTTTCTTAATTTTTGGGGTTTGGATGACATAATATCAGGGTAATCACATTCCAAGTTTACAAAGTGTAAAGAATTATCTTGGAAAGTGCTTTTCTATGAAAGATTTAGGGGAAGCAGCATTTATTCTTGGAATCAAAATCTATAGAGATAGATCGAAGCGATTAATTGGACTTAGTCAAAATGCTTACATGGATAAGATCTTAAAGAGATATAAAATGGATAATTCCAAACGTGGTCATATCCCTATGCAAGAAAGACCTGACTTAAACAAATCACAAGGTGCTCAAATGCCTAAAGAGGTGAATCGCATAAAGAATGTACCTTATGCTTCAGCTGTGGGTTGCATTATGTATGCGGTTAGATGCACAGGACCTGATGTTGCGTTCGCGTAAAATATGACAAGCCAATTTTAACAGAATCCAGGTGAACTTCACTAGACTGCTGTGAAAAACATTCTTAAGTATTTAAGAAACACTAAAGATATGTTCTTGGTTTATGGTGAAAATCCAGAAGCTGAACTTCGAGTTGATTGCTATTGCAATGCTGGATTTAAGATTGATATAAATGATATGAAATCTCTGACAGGATAAGTTTCATTTTAAGTAAAGTACTACTGAAATGCCTGCTACATAAGCTGAATTACATAGCTGCTTAAGAAGCAGAGATGGAAGCTGTTTGGATTAGAAAGTTTATTTCAGGGCTTGGTATAGTACCAATAATAAACGAACCAATTAAGATGTTTTGCGATAATTTAACCGCACTTCTTATCGCCAACGAACCAGGGGTTCAGATGGGTGTCAGACACTACCATAGAAGATACCTTCTTAAAGTTCACACAGATAACAATCTAGCATATCCTTTTACGAAGGCTTTACCGAAAGGAAAGCTTACTCAACATGCTGAGAGCATGAGACTTCGTTTAGCTAGTAGTTTCATGTAGATCTGTGTTTTAATATTTGGATAAGGGATGTTTGAACAATTTATTTTATGATAATGATACTTGGTATATTTGTTATATATATCTTAAATTGTGTCCTATATTTGCATATTTAAATCCATGAGTAGTAATAGTTATTATTCTAAATTAATCCGTTGTCAATTACAATATGGGAATATTGTTTTAAACTTAAGGACAATTCTAGGTTAATTGGTGATATTGGAGATATTAAGGATGAGTCCACCAAACTCACATGATATTCATAAAATGAATATTAGATTTCCCCGCCATAAGAATATCACTTTATGGATCGACGTCATCAAGTGAATCTTGTACGTGATTTTATTTACATAAATCCTTAGACTTGAGACGCAAGTAGGTTTAGCATATGTTAATATTCCTTCTTGATATAGTTTAAGTTGTCCTGAATAAGGTAACTAATAAGGGCTATGTCAGAATGGTTTAGGCCACATGATGACTAGACACTTGTAGTCAATATAGAATTTGTTCCTTCATTGTTGAAGAAGATACCACTGGGCCCCTCATAGAAATAATCAGATGTGTGTATGGCTGTACCTGAAAACTCATGTAGATATGTCTCATTAATTTTCAGCAATCTTGATTACTTCATATATGAGAAACAGAATCGTTAAATATGGAATGACATTTACCCATATCCAATTTAACAACGGTATCAGAAATAAAGGGATTGTAAATTCATAAATCATTTGTTCATGCCCTATGAAACCATACTCGAATATTTCGGGAGCATTGACGTGTTGCTAGTTCGCTAACAATGTTATTGTATTATTTACATGTCTAAGTGGGAGCTGTTGGAATATGTCCATCGTAAATAATATATGTCCGAATTATTTATTCGAGCCTAAGGGGACGCACACGTTAATACATAAACAATGTTTAATTAGTGTTTTTAGTAAACGATAAATACATATATTAGTTAAATGTTTAATAGTTAAACATTAAGGACTAACATGCAAAACGGGAAAAAGGAAAGTGAGGGTTTACCCCTCTTTTCCCTTTGGTCGGCCAAAACCCACAACCCAATAGGGTTTGGGCTTGCTTGCTTCTTCTCCAAGATTGTGTAGGCTATATAAGGAGGACTTGAGGTTCATTATTGAGTATGTGTTTTGTGAAAAATCCCTAATACTCTCCCCTCTCTTCCTCTTTGTGTTCGACCGATCCCACAAACCCTTTAGGGTTTTGTTTGGCGATCGTGTACCACCACCACCGTGGTGTTAGCTCGCGTGTTGATTGATTCAAGTGTTGCGGTGTTCGTTTACTAAAACACTATTAGTACTAGCATACTTCATTGTTTGCTAAGAACGTATTGTGTGTGGAAGCTTAGAGAGATCTTACTTTAGATCTTGGAGGTTTTGCGTGTGGTTATTATACATACGCGTATATAGAAGACGGAGTTAACGGTTACCTTTAAACGGTGTATCGTTTCGTGCTAAAAGGTAATCATCTTCTATCCTTGTTAATTAATGTGTTCTACATGTGTTCTTTAATTCCGCTGCGTACTCGTGTTAATTAATTGTTAATTAGGTCATAAAACCCAACAGTTTGTTAGTATTTTTTTTCTCGAGTTTAAATTATATTAAACACATTTTCTCTCACTAGATATTCTCTCTCATGTGTTTCTCTCTCTAGAAACTAGCCAAGTTCAAGAATCGACCTCGTGTTATGATATATGATATACCACACTTTTGAACTTTGACTATTCTATTTTAAGTCTTTAAGCTATGTATATACGGGAAACCTGAGAGTTTTTGAAACCTAAGGTCCGTGAGTCCCGATACTAGTCTCTGTGGGGTGTCAAAAGCCTGGTCACTTAGCCGCAAGGTTGGGATGTGCCGAGACGAAAGTCGCTACATGGGATGATCTCGCCTTCAAACTCATTATTCTCGGGTGGAACGTGAAACATAGAATTTTGCAAAACGTTGATCCACGGTTGAAATTCAAAATAGCACATTCACCTAAGATATAATAATTGTCGGGAGTGAAAAGTTCACAAGTTGCAAATATGAGTAGTGTTAGCATCTTAACTGATATTTAACTGTGATTTCGTTTTAAGCTTGGTTTGGAGCGAGTGAAAAGTCGAGAACGATGAATTTATCCTTTTTGGGGGCATTTTCGGATCGAAATGCATCTTGTTCTATGATCCCTAACGGTTATGAAAATAACGAAAGTCAAATTAGTTAGTTGCTAAAATATAAAAAAAATGAGAAAAAGAGAAAAACAAAAATATTAGTGGTAATGAGCGTATATCTTCAATAATGGTAAAAATGGGGCTTCTCTAAACTCTTGATTCTTTAATTCACCTCGACGAACACTTAGCTACTTTTCGAGGTTAGTAATCGAGGGGGATCGAGATTCTTAGTTTTCTAAGTGCTTACTTATAGCATTGCGTGAGGACACGGCAATGATCTAGTATGGGAGATTTTGGTATGTGTTTAAATACACATACCTTTTAGCTAATAAAACGACTCTAAACGACCAAAAACGCACATAAAATGCTATAAATTTGCTTGTTTTTGTGTTTGTACTATGCAGGTACCGGATACTCACTAAAGGACAAAAACAAAGCCACAAACGACAAAACCAAGCACGGAATGAAAGAGCGTGAAGCAAAAGTCAAAATCAAAGCCAAAAAGCAAAGTCAAAGTCAACCCCGGGGCACGAATTTTAAAAGAGCATCGAAAACCAAACCCGAGAACCTAAATTCCAAAAGTAGTCCCACCCGTACCCACCTAGTGGGCCCGGATAAGCCCACTTACATTTATAAACCCAAAATACATTTAACCCAAGCCCAAAATTCCCTCTATCCATTTAAAAATACCCGGTCTAATTTAAAAGCCCAAAAACCTCCACAAGGACTGATCTTGTAATTCTTTAAACCTTCACCAAAACTGTTAAACAAAGACAGGGGCTAAATGTGTCAATTTCCCAAAGTTTTTCCCCCCTTTTGTTATCACTTAACGAAACCCATGCCATAAATATGTTAACTCCTTACACCGTTAGTCCTTGGGACTAACGGTGCAACAACACAAGGACGAGCTGTGCAATCGCCAAATACAACCTCGAGGGCTGTTTTGCCAAAACACCAAACTCCCATCTTTTTAACCCAGTGGTACTGTACATCTTTTTAAAGAGATTTTTACCCGTCATGGTTTTTACCCCTTGTCACCATCACAGTTTGGACCACCACCCGACCAACTCTTCCTCCCACCACCATCTACATCTACCCCACACCCAGCTGGCACTTTTCTCACTACCCTATTGGCTGCTTATGATCCAACGAACCAAAGTAAAACCCTTGATCCAAGGGTCTCATATGGAAGGGCTAGAAGCTTCAAAGAAAAGGGAATTAGGGTTTCTCACCCCCTATATAAGGAGAAGACCAGAAGAAAGAAGAGAGCGAGTTTTTCCATTTTTCTTTTTAGCTTAAATATTGTAATGTTTTTTTAAGTCATGTAATCATTTTTAATTATTAATGAAAGTTTGATTTTGTTTAAGCTGTTGTTTTCTTTAATTATTGTTGTTGAGCCTTTTTAATCTTACAAGTTTTTAAGAAATCTCATATAGATTGTTTTTTTGAATTAAAAGTTAAATAAGCTAACAGCTTATACTTATAAGCTCTCTCATAGCTTATAAGTCTAAGCTCCTTCACTCAAACTCACTCAAAGAAACACTTATAGAAGCTGCTAGTTTGGATTTGAATTGTGAAGAAATGGTTTCAGGTTTTATGGTTTTGGAATATGTTGTAAAAAATGGTTGTGGTATTTTGGTTTTGGCTTATTGAGCTTATTTGGTGAAGTAAGTTGCTAAAAAGGGTAATATAAGGTTTAAATAGGGCATGTGGCAGGCATATAAGCTAGGGTTTAGGGTTTAAGTCACTGGTTCAAGCTAAGGACTAGAGGTAAGTTCTCATTTCCATTTTTGCAATTTTTTAGATTTCAGCTTATTTATCTGCTTTTTGGTGTGATTTTATTGATTTTATCTGTTTTTTTATATAGTATTAATACAGTTTAAAGAGTAAATTCAGTAGGTTGCTAGTTAATAACCATTTTTACTTATTTTATAAAAACTGTGAAAATACCAAAATATCTTGCATTTGCTTTAATCTTGTTTGTTTTTGCTTTATTGTTGATTGAACCGGTTTATTAGCTAATATATAAGCTTGTTATCATCTGGTAGTGATAGGTTATGGGTTAAAATTTTGTATTGCAAGTTAAATAGTAGCTGATTTGGTATTAAAGGGGTGTTTGGATTGTTCTTGTTTATTGTTGTGTAATGGGTCAAAAGGAGTAAAAACCTTTGGGTCAGTTTTATTTTACCTTTAATCATCACAATAGTCCTTTTGTTTAAGTGTTTTAGTTATAAAATCTTAAAATCAAGTTTTAATGTTCTTATGTATGAAACTGTTTGAGAGTTGCTGTCAATCTTGTGTCTTGCTATTGGATTCTTGATTTGTGCTTGTGGCTGTTGATTTTGTGTCTAATTTGAGTGTTATATCAATTAGTGTAAGAGTCTTTTGCCTGCAATTTCTTGTGTGAGTTTTTAGTCAATATTTCAAAATTTGCTAAGACCTAAAATAGTTGCTGATAAGCCTGTTCTTATGCCTGAATTCTTGTCCTTATTGTTGTTCTTTTTGTACGTTTATTGCTTTTCCTTGCTTATTTATAGTTGTAGTGTGTGTATGTCTTATTTGGAGTCCCAGCTTATCCTATAAGCCCTTTAAATTAGCTGTTGAAATTCCCTTTGTGGTTATGAATTCCTATGTTGTAGCAGCGTAGGAATTGTTCTTGTGATTTGGCTTATTGTTGTGGCTTATTAACTGCTTAATTATTAGAGTATTAAAAAAAGTTGCCTTTTCAAAAGGTCTTATTTACAGCTTATCTACATATTTGTTTTCAACTTTTTCCAAAATAAAAATAAAATAAAAAGAAACAAGAAAAAGGGTTCTGTAGGATTCGAATCTACAACCTTCCCACAATTTGTCCTTTTTTCTCTTTTGACCCAGTCCACCCTTATCTTTTCTACTTGTCCATTTTGGCCCTTTCATGTTTCTTATTTAGTTTTTAGCTTAATTAATAGACTTCGTGGCTGGTTTGATTATTTTGACTGCTTATTTAATAAGCTTATTGCGTCCTTTTATTTTTCCTTAATTGTTAGTACTTTTCTGAGCATCTTGTAATTTTTTGGGATTTTTCTTGTTTAATTTGCTATTTTTCCCATTATTTCTAATTTAAAAGTAATTAAAAAGTCATTTAAATATTAAAAAAGCTAAAAAAATAGAAAAAAAGTTTGAAAATTTTCCAAAAAACAAAATATATTTAAAGTTTTATAATCAATTTTTATGAGGTTTTAGCAAATTTTAAGGTTTCATTTTGTCACTTTTATAGATTTTAATTTGCATTTTTGGTGTTCTTTTTTACCATTTAATTTAATAAATAATCATAATTAATTACTATTAAAAACCCAAAAAGAAATATAATTCCTTTATAGATATTTTATTCTCATATGTCTCATTTTTGCTTAATTTGATAATTTATATGTCCAGCGTTTGATTAGGTTTCCCGTATTTGTTTTAAATGTTTATTTGTTTTATTTGTATTTAAGATTCCCCTTCCCATTTATATATTCTATTCCAATACGTGCAAAAATTCCAAAAATATTGATATTCCAAACATCAAAGATCATTCGTACTCTGACATTCCATTACACCTTCCGTCAAGGATACGACCCGGAAACTTCTATACCCTTTTCTCCGGTATGTATGGTTATTTCCTCCCCTTGCTTATTAAATCTTTTCGAGGAAACTTGGATCGATTTGGTTAATATAATTATTATTATTATTTTCCATATATAAAGTTTGAAATCAATTTTTGGTGCCGTTGCCGGGGAAGAGTGTAACGATTGTCGTTCCGACGTTTGACGATTAGTGCTTTGAAGACCCCTTTCCCCCCCCCCCCGTGAAGTTACATTGCTTATTTTTATGTATATATTATTATTATTATTACCTATAGAGTAAACACCAAAAAAAATACAAAAAACCTTTTTAATTTTCAATTTTGTTTTCTTCTTATTAAAATATTAAACTAATCATAAAAGAAAACCAAAATATTAAGTCACTTTCCTTTTATACTTAAATAAAATACAATTCCAAAATTTCCAATTATTCCTAACGGGAATAATAAATATTCCAACTCGAATAAAAGTTTTAAAAACTTGTCATTTGTGTCACTTACGAGGTATGGCTCACCTCAATTTTAATTACAAACTATAAGTGGGTATAAGGAGGGTTGTTTCGAAACGAACTACAACCCCGAAAGGGAAACGGTTTTAAAACCATCCGCGCTTTCCCTCCCCACCCCCGCTCCCTCCTCCGCATCCGCAGTGTTGCATTTCATTTTGATAGCTACCGTGAAGTAGGGTTCGATTATTTGGTTTAAGTGTCCCGGTTACTTTAGTTCCGTTAGCGTAAAATTGAAAAAAATCATAAAAATTAAAAATTCCAAAAAATCAAAAAAATAATCTTCTTTTAGTTCTTATCTGTTTAATTCTTTTCTTATCCCTCTTATTCGTTTAATTCTTATGGCGTCACGCGATTATCGTTTTAAAGAGTGTTCGACTTGTGGAGCGTTGTACAACGGATCATGTTGTGGTTCAAATGAGAGTGATGTAGGCAAGATTGTTCGTAATCCTAATAAAAATTCCAAACGATGTAATTATCTCGAATGTGGAAAGGAGGTATATATTTTCGACACATGTGCTTTTAAAAAAGGAAAAAGAAATGAAAGAAGGGGTTCCTAAACAGGGGGAAGGAGGGGGGAGGGGTTTTTTTCCCCTCTCTTTCCCCTACCCCTCCGGGAGGGGGGTTTCTCTCTTAGGGGGGGGGGGGAGTTACGTCTCTTCTCCTTGCATTTCGTAGAGCATGAAAATCCCCAATGATTTTATGAACTTACCGCAACAAACTCTATATTAAATTTTTCCAAGTCCTCCATGGATGATACTAACGTTGTTTAATGTTCCTCAAGAGCCATAGGTCCTCAAAAATGACTCAAATGAAAATTCTTTACCAAAGTCCTCTTCCTCATATTGGAACCATAATTGTTGTTACGAGTGTGGAGAATTCAATAGAAGGTAATCTTTTGTAAAATGATGTACGTGTGGAGAAATGTGCGGAACGATGCTCATCATGGCTATAATAGTCAGACGAAAGTTCCGGTTATCTCTAATTACCGGAACCCTCCCTCTCTTCCCCTTTCTCCCGCCTCTTCTCATTTCTCCTCTTCTCACTCTCTCCCTTCTCTTTCCTCCTCTCCTTCCCTCACACACTTTCTCCTCCTCCCATCTTCTCTTCTTCTTCAGCATCCCTCCCTCATTCCCCATTTCCCTCCCGCACTAACGTTGTTAATGTGCCTCAAGAGCCATTAGTCGTCAAAAAGGACTCAAATGAAAATTCTTTACAAAGTCCTCCTCATATTGACCATAATTGTTGTTACGAGTGTGAAGATTCTTTAGACGGTATCTTTTGTAAATGATGTACGTGTGAGAAGTGCGAGAACGGTGCTCATCATGGCTATAATTGTCTGACGAAAGTTCCGGTTATCTCTAATCTGGAACCTCTCCCTAATCAAACCATTAATGAGCTCTCACAAACTTCACCGAGTTTTGATCCGACACGCTATTCAGGAGAAGGAAATTTATTACCTTATGTTTCATATCCTAATTTTGTTGATTCTCCCACCGTTTTCAACCCACCTCCACAAACTCAAATCGTTTCGAACTCATGTCCATTATATGGGGATACTTCTCACTACGGTATTGATTGTCCAACACGGATCCCGTTTGTCTATGAGCCGGAACCAGGTTACAATCCTAACTTTGGTGACAATTATTTCCCACAAAATTCATATGAGCAAGAACCATACAATCCTCAACA
>BQNB010103836.1:4049-14049 GCA_026074375.1 Tanacetum coccineum
AAGGTATCAACTTGAGTTAACTTCATAAATCCGTGGTGGGGACAAGCTCTAAGCATTTCTTTAAATCGTTCCCATGCTTCACTAAAAGTTTCCTCGAATTTTTGTGTAAAACGAGAAATTTCATTCTTTAAGTGAGTGGTTTTCGAAGGAGGGAAAAATTGATTCACGAATTTGGTTACGAGATCCTCCCAAGTCAAGATCGAATTAGGTGGTTCTTTCTCGTACCAAACTTTAGCGGCCCCCTCGAGTGAGTATGGAAACATCATAAGCTTAATAACATCATTCGGTACATCCCTGAATCGTAAAGTCGAGGTAATCCTTTTGAAACTATTAATATGAGCGTGGGGATTTTCCCTCTCATAACCATGAAACGGGCTAGCTTGAACTAGTTGTAACAAATTTGTTTTGATTTCAAAGTGATCCGCATTAATTTCCGGTAAAACGATAGCTTCTCCATACCCTTCCGTGGGTGCACGGAGTAGCTCTTCCATTGTACGTTCCGCCATTGGTGCAACTTCAACGATAGTACGAAGCTCGGGTTCGACTATGTTTGGAGCACGTCCTCTATTTCGACGTATTGGAATTTCTAGTGCGCATGCACTAAGCAAACAAAAATGATAAAAGAAATGAGAAAAGAAAATATTTTTGTTTACCGAATAATCAACAAACTTAGGGTAACTCTGTTAAGTAAAATAAATTTTACAAAAGAGGTGCGCCTTTTTCATAGTGGACACAAACGGTAAAAAATTTGAATCTTTGGTTCGGGAACTTATTGATAGATAATACCTCAATTGAAGGTATTATTTGTTGGTGTTCTTTTACCAACTCTGTAAATTTTTATATTCACAAATTAACGAGAAAAATCGAAAAATCCGGAAGAGCAAATATTTTTGTATTTTTCTTATTAATCTTTTACTTATACTAAAAAGAAAAGAAAAATATTTTTTTTCTTTTTATATTTTTAATTTTTTTTTTCTTGAAAGCGTAACTTTCGAAGACGAAAGGTTCTCCAAATCACGATCGACAAATTACAAACGAAGGAATCTTAATCACAAATCCCCGGCAGCAGCGCCAAAAATTTGATTATTATAATTTTATACACGTAAAATAATATAATATATATGAAATTACCAAACTATCCTTGAGTACAAAGGAAGAAAGGAAAATTCTCACAATTATATAAAATAATACGTATATTTACCAGTAAGTGATTACCGGGTCGTTTTCTCAAAGATTTGTGAAATTGAGACTCTGTTTGTTTTTGGACAATGATTTGAATTGGGTTCGAAGATTTTGATTTGATAATCTATTTCTACAACTAAAAGCAAATTAAGCACGCAAATAAAGACAATTAACAACTAATCAATTAAAACGAATATGGGAATTAAACGAACGCGACAATTAAATCCTAAATTATCAAAAATTAAACCTAAAACTATTTTTCTACTTTTTCTAATCCTAAATGATTATTTATTAATGAAAAGCTAAGGAAATTCTAAAACGAGAGCAATTTAGACTAAAAACGAAGAAAATCGAGAATGGGAACGAGAACCCGTTCTTTAAAAAGTAAATTTACATAATTTTAACCCTACGGAAATTATTTTTAAACTAAGCCTAGAGAATGATAAAAGAAAATTTTAGAAAAAAGTAAAAAAAAATTTGATTAATTTTGAATTTTTTATGATTTTTTTAAAGTTTTTAACAAAGAAAAATTATTAAAAATAGTAAACGTGATCTTAAAAATATAGAAAAACTACAAAAAGTGTAAAATGGAAAGTCTAATTTACTAAAAATAAGAAAAGGAAATGAGTTTAAATGAAAAGCTTAAAAATAAGCTACGGCTTATATTAATAAAAAGGAAATGAAAAATGTGATAAAAAGAAAGTGTTTGCAAATAATGTTGGAGAATTTAGCTATTGAGCACAAATGGCTAACTCTGTGTGTGAGGAGTGGGGCTAGTGTGTATGAAAGGACAATGGTCGTGTATCAAGTCCCATGCCTAGCTTTTTGCATTTTTTTTATTTTGAAAAAGTTTAAAAACAAAGTTGTAGATTAGATGAAATTAAGCAACATTACTTTTTATAAAAGCTAAACGATAAGCTAGAAAATGGCTTAAAATCAGACAGATGCTACTTATACTATATTTTTTTTTCTTTTTTTTTCTTTTTTTTTCAAAACATAATAAGCTCAAATCTAAGATAAGTTAATAACAATGACTAAATAAACATACACTAACTTAAGACTAACCTATAAAGCTATTTTAAGCTAGAACTTAGCACAAATCATAAGCCATAAGCTAAAAATCAAAGATAAACACTTCTACTAAATGGGCAACCAAACAGCCCTAATGGCTAACTTTGAGCTTAAAAACAGATAATCAAAAGAGCTTTTTAATAAAAACTAATTTTAAAAAGCGGATTAACTATGACCCAAATCTGCTTATATGCTAGAAAATCAATCTAAAAATTGTATTTTTCTACCCTCTGATTATTGATATTGAAAAAGATTATTTGTCATTTAAAACTGCTGATGCAGTTTGTACTTACATGAACAAAACCTTAAAACCTTTGATGCAGACTTAAAACACAAATTAAACACACAACTAAGAGCAAATAAGGTCATGTCAATTACTGGAATCAATTAAAACTAGGTTATGCAAATGAGGCTTAACAGACTTGGACTTTTATTAAATAACCTTATGAAAACCATACTCTAACCTAGCTTATAAATCCAGCATAAACAGACTTAGTTATGAAATTTGAATCAAAAATAAAAGATCAATTGGCCTCAAGCAGTACTAACTTGTGTTGGTAATGCTTAACCCAAACACCCCCTTATTTTTATAAACTTCATATTTAAGCTATTTGTATTGAAAATTTATGAACAAAACTTAACTACCAGATATTAAACAGCTAATAACAATTTAAATGTACATTTATCAATAAGCAAATAAGACAGAATCAATAAGCTAAATACTATGCTAATATTTTTTTATTTTTTTATTTTTTATTTTTATGACAATTTTATATATTAACTAGCAATCTAAAGATTTAAGCTAAATATTAAGCATAACAACTACTATACTAAGCAACAATAAAGCAAGATTAAACAGATAAAAAGGCAAAAATAGGCAGACAATAAGCAACTTAAGCTAGATATGCAGGACTAAGCTAATAGAACAAAATTAAGCTAAAATGTAAAGAAGAAACTTACAGGAGCCTTTGCTCTAAACAAGGCTAAGATTTATCTCAAATGAGCTACTCTACAGCTCTAGTTTATCACAAGGATAAGCTAGTAAAGTCCTATGAACTCTTCCATTGTTAGTTCATCATCCAAAGCAACCAAATCCATTTTAATAGCATAGGACATTAACTGATTTTAAATGAAGAAGTAATTTAGCGATTGAATATTGAGACTCAATCTAAGCTTAGAGACTTAGAGAACTTGAGATGAGCTTATAAGAGCTTATGTAACATAAGAGATCATGATTAAGAAAATGAACACGATATTTTTGAATTTTATTTTGGTTTATGAAATTTACACAAATACTAGTTTTACAATAGGCTTGTTACAAAAGATAAAATGAAATTATATTTAAGGAGAGCTATATTCTAACAACAGTTTAAAAGAAAATTACATAAGCTAAAGCAATAAGCTACTTTCTATTTCTACACCTAGATACCCCTTTGTGAGTGAGGGTGCCCCTTTATTTATAGGCTTGAGAAGAAGTTTCTAAGTCCCCAAGTCTGTTCTAGAAATCGCTCAATTAATCCTGTGACACCTTGTTTTGCTTCTCAATCAATAGTTCTTAATCTTCACCGTTGGATCATTAAGTGAGCACACGGATTGCCAGCGTGGCAATCCGTATGTCAGAGCCTTTTGTGCTTCTTTTAGCTTGATTTCAGTGTAAAAACCCACTTCCATATGTGTTTCTTTTAATATCCCCGTGTCATTCCTTGTTTACACTATAGACTAAATGAAGCTTCGGTGTGACGTTAGTAGCTTTGCCACCTGTTAATATTGAATTAACCCTTGTTTTGACTATGGGTGAAACAGCTTAAGACGATGATGAAGTAGTAAATTCATTTACGCTCCTATCTTTAATTGTTAGAAGGGAGATTTGACTTGCGTTTTTGGGTTCCGAGAGTGACCTAGGCAGATTTTTTAAAATGATACTTGGGCCGCGTGTTTGTTTTTAGGTTAATATAAGGAATAACGACCGTTATCTCTTTAATATAAAGGAGATAGACGGTGTTAGGGTTTTTAGGGACTTTTCGGAATTTGATTTTACATTAAGGGTATTTTGGGGGATTTGTCTTCTTGTGGTTGACTAATGTTGACCAAAGGTTGACTTTTGTTGACCTTTTTGCTAGAAACTTCAGCAATCAAATCCTCGGCTCTTATGCACTCTTTTCCGTTCTCGTGTTCGTGTTTGTCCGGTTTTGGCCGTTTTCTTGTGAAATTTACACTATCCGTACCTACACAATCACAAAGAAAAACAAGTCTATATACAAGCATTTTATGCATAATTTTAATCTTTTTAGGGACATTTTTGACATAAAAAGGATATGTGATTTCTCAACATATCACATACTCTTATCCTTTCTCTCTCGTAATTAAAATGGCTTACATTCATAGTTTCTAATCCTCCCAGGGAGACCTCGCGGATCGTCTTTTGAAAGTGAAATCTTATTCCTAAAATTGGTAACAAGAGCCTAAGGCCGCATATCATGATCGCTATGTTTGCTGAATCAGAGGTGTTCGTGTAATTTTTTGGTAAGAAAAAAAAACTTACCCAAAAAACCCCGAACGCACCCCTTTTCGCTTACTTTTTGATCTAAAAACGTGGTGTTTAGTAACGATGATCAACTTGTACTTTTGTAGTCGTTATATGTACTAGCAACATATTTTGGTATCAAAACACGTTATGGATCAAAATTCTGGCTTTTAAAGACAAACAAAACATGTTTGAAGGGAGCGAATGTTGTTATTGAATGGAGCGAAATATGTATTTTGGAGCGAAATATGTATTATTAAGCGAAATATGCAGGTCAAGTCACATTCTGAGCGAAATATGTAATATTTATGAAACAAAATGCTGCCAAAATTTCTTCAAGTGAAACATGTTGGAAGA
The DNA here is from genome assembly GCA_026074375.1 of Tanacetum coccineum. NCBI lineage: Eukaryota > Viridiplantae > Streptophyta > Magnoliopsida > Asterales > Asteraceae > Tanacetum > Tanacetum coccineum. The sequence goes on from BQNB010103836.1 coordinate 9,184, forward strand.
GTTCAAGCGAAATGTGCAATTTCCTGTCAAGCGAACTATGCAATTTTTTCTCACGCGAAACATGTTTCTTAAACCAAGCGAAATGTGTAATTTCCTTAAACCAAGCGAAAGTGTAGACTTCAAGCGAATATGCATGTTTGTTTCTCGAAGAGCGTAATAGTTAAATGTGGCCAAGCGAAACATGACACTGTTTAAGGAAATTTTATGTTTTGAATACCTAATTTCCCGAAAAAATTTCGACCTTACCGCGAAGGTCGATCCGCGAAGGAAGGTGGGGCATTGACACGAGACTTTGGCATGTTACTGAATTTTGGGAATAATGATCTCAAATACAAATCAAACATAAACACCCAAAGCACACACATACCACCTTAAATGCCAAAACGATCCGTGAAAATATTCACTTAAACAACAAAAAGTCTAGATTGGATTACTGAATGACAAGTGATTACGAAGTTGATTTGGTATCCCTTATTTGAGATTAAAGTGGGTTTCACGAAGGTGTCTACTTATTTCATCATCGAGACTTCCTTCTATTTGCTACCCCTTCTCTTTAAACCCAATCTATCGATTGATGACTTGCTTGAAACGTAACAGCAACTGATTAAGACTTGATTATCTAGTACCAGAAGTCAAGGGGTTTGGTTGTTGCAACCTGGTTAACTAATCACTTAAAGGAGTTACATTTTAGTACTCAGTGTCACACGCAGAAGACGATGTGGATAATTTTCAAGAGGTGTTGTACTTCTTATACTTTTTTGGTTGAGTATAGAATACTTATAGATTTAATCTTGCAACCGTTATTCAAGACAACAACCGCGTGCAAGGCTTAAGTAACAAAGTTGGGGGTATTTTACTTCATTTTCAAAGTTTGGTATACTGTGTACTTCACAAGTGAGCACAACAATACGACAGAATACAGTTGGTAAGTAGACCCAGAAGAGTTTAAGGTTGAGATTAATCACAATTATCTCACGGGAATATTATTATCCCATTCCAAGGCAATAGGTACTTCACCGTCTAAGCAAAATTCTCAAAGTTCTCAACAAAATACATAACAAGACCTTGCTTATACCAAGTTTTTCTTGATTCCTGTGCTTCATCTCCTCTACCGGTTTTCTGAAGACAAGAGGGCAATGCTTTTTTTTTGATTTCTAAATTTGTGCTCCAATGACAAGAACTTTCTCGAGTATATGTGTGTGGAACACAACAATGATGCTTCCTGAGATTTTTGCACCCAACATGGGGGAAAAATTGTGTACATCGCCGAGACTTGATTTACTTTGAAGTTACCATGTCAACTTCCAGGGGAAGTAGTGTATACTACTTTACTTAGCATGGTTTTATGAAGTATACTTGCATACTTGGAGAAAGACTTGATGTTGTATTTCACGCATGCACCGCCCGAACGAAGTATTCAACCAAGCCCTAATGACAAGAAGTAGTGACGATGTTGTGGTTAGACTTTACACAAGTCGATGTGTCACGTCAATGACAAGTAGTAAGATTGTTCAAGCTACCAAACAAAGTGTTAGATCTATTCAAGATAAGGATATTTGGTTTGGGGGGTAAGCTGATTCAAAACTTTGCCGAAAAAGATCTATGAAGAAAGCTTTTTAAAGAACATGCTGCATGAATTGGGGGGAAGTTAATCCAACTCGTGCATACTACAATGGTTCCTGTATAAGTAAAGACACTGAAGATCCAAGCTGGAGTACAAGTTTCAAGACAAGGAGAACTCGGAAGACATCTTCAGCTTTGAAGCGCTTTGGAAGACTTTATTTAAAGTGTTGTATTTGTACATGATAGGAACATTGTAAGTAATTATGAAATGTCCAAATATGGGGGAAGATTGTAGCCTTAAAATTTTGGTGACAATTTAGAATTCCAATAGTTTAGTTATAGTGTGACACGTAGGGACTAATAATGACAAGTTACAATAGTTAGGTGTCACTAGGACTATAAATACCCCCTCCATACTTCTATGGAGGGGTGAGGATAAACATTTGTCTCATAAGTGTGTGTTGTTTCTCTCTCTAGAAAACACACACACTCTTTCCTTTCTCTCTCTAATAAAATGGCTTACTTTCATTTCTATCCTCCCCGACCTCCGGATCGTATTTTGCTAGTGAAATCTTATTGTTAACACTGACAATAATGTTTTTAAAGTGAATGAAAAATAAAGACTGATAATGTCCAGACATTCAATATGCCGTATGGTATGGGGCGGTTACGCCGTATTAAAGTCTGGGAAGACAGACTCGATAACAAAATTAAATAACATTCTGGGTTGTTCTCCCCCCCCCCCCCCCCCTCCCCCCCCCCCACCCCCACACTCCCCCCCCCCCCCCCCCCACCCCCCCCCCCCCCCCCCCGCCCACCCCCCCCCCCACCCCCCCCCCCCCCCCCCCACCCCCCCCCCCACCCCCCCCCCGCCCCCACCCCCCCCCCCTCCCACCCCCCCCCCCCCCCACCCCCCCCCCCCCCCCCCCCACCCCCCCACCCCCGCCCCCCCCCACAAACCGCCCCCCCCCCCCCCCCCCAGATTTGTAAATTCTCCACCAATATTCGTCGATATTTCCTTCACGAGGTCCTGTGTAAAATATAGGAAAAACAGGTGCATTCCTATCTTGGTATCTACGGTTAATTTAAACTAAACTAAAACAAACTAAATACGGGTCAGACTGTGGATACGGCGTATCAAGTAGATGAATACGGCGTATTCGCAGAACTGACAATAATGTTTTTAAAGTGCATGAAAAATAAAGACTGATAACGTCCAGACATTCAATACGCCGTATGGTATGGGGCGGATACGCCGTATTGAAGTCTGGGAAGACAGACTCGATAACAAAATTAAATAACATTCCGGGTTGTCTCCCGGGAAGCACTTTTGTTTACAGCGAAGTCTTTAAGTTAGACTTTTCTTCAGCTTCTCTTTTCTTCACGTTGCTCTAGTCACCATCCATCCTTCGTCCATAATCCGAAAGATTTCTTGGTAAGCTTGGCACGCATCTCTTCTCGTCATAATAAGATCATCGTATTCGTCTTCTTTTACAGCAACATACTCTTCATCATCATTGAACGAATATTTAATCATCATATATTTCCTTATGTTGCATACCGGCGGCTCATGAATTTCACATAATTCTTTATTCCCATTATCTTCATGATTAATTTCATAAGCATCATCATAGTTTGTATATATGTTCCATTTTCTCTTGAGCTCGCAGCATGACTCATCATTGTTGATAACTCCATCCATGATAGCTTTGTTTTTTAAAGATTCTTCTTTAAGTTCATAATCATCTAAAGCTTCGTACCACTCGTAATCCTGATAATGGAGTTGGTTTTCAATAATGTAAGTTACAGTTAATTTCCTTTATTACAGTAATCATCTTCTTTTCAGCTACACGTTGGCCATTCTGAACACCCAGTTTTATAGTTGAAAGGCTCGCAAGTATGTTTGACTGGTTTTGGCTCTGTCCAAACTCTAGTGTCAGTCCATGGTTTCTCATCAACCCATGGTACATCCTTATTCCATTCGTAGATCCAATCATTTTTAGAGTCATCATAGGTCTTAAACCCCGTAATATCCTTTGTAAGTAGGCCCGGATCTACCTTGAGAAGATAATTAAATTCGTTGAATGCTGAACAGATTGGTGTCTCATAGTCGAATATATTAGTGTCAATTCTAAACACTTCAGCAATTTCATCTTCATCATCAGAAGATTCCTCATCAGTAAGCTCAACTTTATTATCTCCTTTGATCCAATAAATCTATAATGCTTTCATAGTATATTGATCCATCGTCTTGTAGTTGAAATTTTTTGATCTTAACCATTCAATAAATGCAACATCAGACAGATCATACCCCATATCATCATCAGTTTCATCCTCCAAATCATCATCCATTACAGAGTTACATGGGATGTTAGCAACTTCAACTTTATATGTGAACAAATCATTATCCATCCCGCTTAATCGGCTGACTTCCATGTTGAAAATTTCAAGTGATGTGTCGCAAGTGAGCGAAACATCTTCGACCTTTACGTCCTTAATTTTCTCGAACTTTCCTTTGATAACCTTAGTCATTCTTACTGAAAAATATCTAGAAAATTATCAGTAAAACTAGCGGAGAAAGGTATATAAAAAAATTTTGGGTTTAAAATTCGAGAATGGAAAAGAATTTTATCAGAAGATCGATACACCGTATCCAATGGAAGTGGATACGCCGTATTAATCTGTTGAGATGAATACGCTGTATTGGACAGAGAACTGGATACGCCGTATTCAGTGGGATTGGATACGCCGTATTCAACTGTCGACCAAAATAGTGTATTCAAGAAAAACAATTAAATACACAAACAATTAAACACACAAATATACAGGCAAACAATTAAAGATAAATATACAATTATTACAGAATATACAAGAATATACACTAATCTAAATTACACTAATCCTAAGGGTTAGATATAATCTAATGTTAAAAACCAAAATAACAAAATAAAAACCAAGATTAATTTTCACTCCCCGGCAACGGCGCCAAAAACCTGATGTGTTGTAGTGTAGGGTTGTTTTTTATATGATTCAAGTTTTAAATTTATATTTTGCCGACTCAACAAAAAACAACACTTTAACGGGCAGTGTACCCGATCGGTAATAGTTTCGTGGTAAGTAGGGTGTCGATCACTGAGAGCGAGGTTAAATCTATCAATTTAATTAATATCATGGTTATCTAATTTATGTTAATTCTGTTATAATCCTATGTTAAAAATATGTCAGTCTAAATCCTAATTCTAATGGAAAAGGGGGGTTTTCAGCTTGAGAGACTGGCACAGTTTGGTTGGTGACTACAATCAA
>BQNB010103836.1:19049-23947 GCA_026074375.1 Tanacetum coccineum
GGGTGTTTGGTACATGTATTCCTCTGTATTTTCACGTTTGTTGGTATTATCATCGAACGACTGCCTATATCCAAAACACAATGGTATTCTGAAAGGTAAATAGAGTGCTGAAAAAAGAAATGGTTATTTTATGTTGTATTACTCAAGGATGAGTCAGGGTTTTAGGGATAAGCTTATGTTAACAGCATGCTATTTATGGGTTCTAACAAAAGGAAAGGAATACCTTTATGAAACTTCTGGACTAAAGGAAATCAAACCTGAACTACCTCAGGGTTTGGGGTTATAGGGCAGTTGTAAGACTCCCTAATCTAAAGCTAAAAACTTTAGGTAAAAGAGGCATCGAATGCATCTTTGTTTGATATGCTAAGCACAAGCTTTTAGGTTAACCTAATGAATCAGTTGCAATTAACTCAATAATTGAGTCAAGGGATGCTATATTTGATGAGAATAGATTCTCTTCAGTCCTAGAAACAAGTTTTAGGATTCCAAATGAAATGAGACATTGGTGTTCAGTGTTCCTTAAGAAGGTCATTAGGAGTTTTTTTCAGCAACCTGAGCTTGAGCTTAGAAAAAGCAAAAGGTATAAGACCCCAAAATCTTTTGGACCTGAATTTTAATTATACTTGATTGAAGGAACAAGAGAACTCATCTCTGACCAACACTCCTATTGCTTTAATGTTGAGGATAACCCCAAGACATTTGATGAAGCAATGAAGTCCCAGGATGTTGCAGTCTGGAAAGAAACAATTAATGATGAGATGGATTCCAAAAAATTTCCATGGGAAGCCAACATTGGGTGTGGCTTGATCTAATGAGAATCAAATAGTTATTTTTATAGCATCATTTGTCCACGTTTTAAACCCATTTTTGTATAGTTTCATTGCAAAGAATTGTTTCGTAAACGTATTATATTTGAGAATTGCAAGAAATTATGGAGTAATGGTGAAAGATAGCAAAAGGCTGCGCATTATGGAGCTTAAATGAAGATCATTTTAAAGATTCTATTTGAAGACCAATAGCTTATCCATCAAGAAGATACGGGGGGGGGGCGTTATCCGTGCTGCACTCACCAAAGACTACACAGGGGATTAAAGACCAATACGCCGCTATCCAGAGACTCAATACGCTGTATTAAGTTATGGAATTAATATAATATTTGGAAGGCTCCAGATACTCAACGTAGGTCCTACTCCAAGGAAATCCCCTAATAGCCGCATCTAACTCGTGTATACGCCGTATTCAACCGACTTCTAGACCTTATAAATAGAAAACTCAAAAACGAGTTTTAAGTGTGCTAAATCATATTCTCGATACCTAAACCACAAAACTCAATTTTCAGAGGAGAAAAAGTGCAGAAGAGGTCGAGCAACGCAATCCAATCCATAGGAAACATCGTGTAATTCCATATACTTTAGTAATCGTTCAGTTTTTGGTATCATTCGTTAAATCGGTTAGTTTACCTTGGCTAAATAATTACTCTTGTATTTATTATGATGATTGAAGGCTAATACCTTCGGGTATTAGCCATTATTATGAAGATTTGAATGTTTGGTATTTGCTTATTATCGATTTCTTAATTTATCGTTGTATGCTTGTTTATGTTTATCAATTTATACTTGTTTACGCGCTTTTGTATGCGACCTATCATTCAACTGGATCTAGTAATTTATACATCTAGAATAATAGTTACACAAGTATTGTCCTTCTAAGTCTGTGTCTAGGATACGCTTCAGGCTTAACTAGTTAATTGGATATTGCCGATGGTTTATTGATCGTGTTGACTAGATGTGACCTAGATAATTCAACAAATAACTTTCTGATTCCATTGGATAGTTGGACAAGTGGACTACTAGTGTATAGATTGCCATTAAGCGGTAAGTGGGTAAAGTCTCTATGAGCTAGGGTTTAACAAGATCACCATTGCTTTAATCCCTAAGATAGATTATAATCAGCAAATAAGGATGCTTTATGTGGATGCTTTAATTGTGACATAATATTGGTGTCTTAGGTCTTTCGGATGATGTAACGCCTAAGTCTTAAGAATGATATGCCACCTCGAGAGAAGAAATCATTGCACTAAATAAACATACCAACATTATAATCAGATTAATAATAGTTAATACAGTTTTCTTATATAAGGTTCGACTGCTCTTTTATCTTTTGTTAATTAGCTTGCGTGGGTAACAGTGTCTTGAATTGATTTTAGTCACCAACAAAACCGTGCCAGTCTCTCAGGCTGAAAACCCCCCTTTTCCCATTAGAATTAGGATTTAGACTGACATAGGTTTAACATAGGATTAGAATAGAATTAACTTAGATTAGACAACCAAGATATTAATTAAATTGATAGATTTACATCGCTCTCAGTGGCAAGCTAGATATTGAAAGATTTCCGTACAAGAAACCCTAACCAAATCATTCTAAAATCTTTTCAAATCTTTGAAAGTCAACTATTGGATTTAGAAAGATTTTCTTGTGATGTCATGCATGAGGTAAATATTAAAAAGTAATATTGTTTTGTAGAAATGTATTTTATCAAATGTATATACTCACTTAAAAGGTAAGTGACTAGTTTAAAAATATGCAAAGCATAAGTTAACTTTGTTTACTTGTTAAGATGATATGTGTAAGTAATCTTTGCTTGGTTACTTACTAAAATGTATAAGTAACTTTGTTAGATTACTTATAAAATAATATGTGCAAGTTAACTTAGCTTACTAGCTAAAAATGTAAGCATTCTTTTTTAGTATACTTGTGAATGAAAAAACATGCTCCTTGATCATGACTCAAAATTGATGTTCCGCTCACTTGCGATGCATCACTTGAAGTTTTCAACGATGAAGTCAGTCGATTAAGCAAAATGGACGATGATTCATTCACATATGAAGTTAAAGTTGCTGACATCCCATGTGACTCAAAAATGGATAATGACTCAGAACAAGAAGCTGATGATGATATGGGATATGATCCGTTTGATGTTGTATTTATTGAATGGTTGAGATCAAAAAATTTCAACTATAAGACAATGGATCATTATACTATGAAAGCATTATGGATTTACTGGATCAAAGGAGATGATGAAGTGGAGCTCACTGATGAGGAATCTTCTGATAATGATGATGAAATTGCTGAAGTCTTTAGGATCGACACTAATATATTTGACTACGAGACACCTCTCTGTTCAGCATTTAATGAATTTAACTACCTTCTCAAGGTAGATCCAGACTTACTTACAAAGGATATTATAGGGTTTAAGACCTATGAAGATTACAAAGACGACTGGATCTACGAATGGAATAAGGATGTACCATGGGTAGATGAGAAACCATGGACTGACGCTGGAATTTGGACCAAACCCACACCAGTTAAACATACTTATAAGCCATTTAATTATAAGACTGGATGTTCGAAATGGCCAACATGTGGTTGGAAGGATGATGGGAACTGTAATGGAGGAAATTTACCCAGAGCTTACATAATTGGAAACCAACTCCATTATCAGGATTGCGAGTGGTACGAAGCTTTGGAGGATTGTAAATTAAAGGACGAGGCTTTAAGAAACAAAGCTATCATGGAAGGATCTATCAATGAAGATGATGATGAGTCACGTTACGAACAAAAGAGACAATGGGATACTTATACAAACTACGATGATGCTTATGAGATAAATCATGAACATAATAAGAGTAAAGAATTATGTGAAATTCAAGAGCAACCGGTGTGCAATATAAGAAGATATATGATGATCAAATATTTGTTTAATGATGATGAAAAGTATGTTGCTGTAAAAGAAGAAGAATACGACTTCGCTGTAAACAAAAGTGCTTCCTGGGAGACAACCAGGATTGTTATTTAATTTTGTTATCGAGTCTGTCTTCCCAGACATCAATACGGCATATCCGCTCCATACCATACGGCATATTGATTGTCTGGACGTTATCAGTCTTTATTTTATTGCACTTTAGAAACATTATTGTCAGATTTTGAATACGGTGTATTCACTAACCTGATACGCCGTATCCAACAGTCTGACTCGTAATTAGTTCGTTTAGTTTAGTTTAAATTAACCGTAGGTACCAAGATAGGAATGCACTTGTTCTTCCTATATTTTATACAGGACCTCGAGAAATAAATATCGTCAAAGTTAGTGGAATGCATATTTTCTAGAATTCTATGTGTGTGTTGTTCGTGCTAGGATTCAGACGCTTTTTCAACACACAATCTTGCTCATAAACGCAACTTGGAGAATCTACCGAGCAAATATCAGGGGAGTTTCTCATTCTAATTCTTTTTAAATTCCCGTATTTAATGTTTTATATATACAACGAGGACGTTGTATAATTCAAGTAGGGGGATGGAATTAGAATGTTTACTTGTCCTATTTTTCACAATAAAAAGCTTAAATTATGCTCAAATTTAAAAAAATTTCAAGCATACTTTTATGAAATTACTTGATACATAACCCGCACACAATAACCCTTGTTAGATATTGTGAGGATTTAACCTTTCCGTTTCCAAATGTTTACCCAAATTCCACAAAATATGAGTGTGCCGGTGATGTTGTAGACTTTAGAACTTGGCTTGGTATATCACTCGAGACCACAATAATGAGTATTATGGATTTAATTGGAGTAACTTGTTTAAATTGGTAAATCTTAGGATTACAACCAAATCGCCTATACATGTTGTTTATTAACTAACTACACCGGTTAGTTAACCTCCCGTTAAACTCTTCCTGTAACACCCCCAAAATGGGTCGCAGCGGAAATGTGTCCGGGGACGTTACTTCATAATACAACAGCTCAAGATACAAGAGACCGACCTCTAAATGTGTCGTTTGAAAAGTAATCTCGTTGATTTTCTTGAAATTGATATAACATTTGTCCCGTAATTGCATC
>BQNB010103837.1:0-11080 GCA_026074375.1 Tanacetum coccineum
TATTGCAAGAATTGGTACTTAATTGCTTATATTTGTTATTTGCAGTAATTATGAAGCAGTTAGTGAAGTTTATATAAAAGGCATGTATTTTGGAGCATAAACAAAGAGTTCAAGAAAAGTCTACTGATTCTAACATCCTATACGGCGTATCATTCTAGAAGGATACGCCGTATCCAAGACTTGACAAACTAAAAGACGATTTCTTGACTTTGAAGAATACGCCGTATCCGCATCAACGATACGGCGTATATAATACTTTGGTCAACGAAGCTACATTTGACCGGGTACACTGCCCGTTAGAGTGTTGTTTTTAGGTATAGTCGGCATAAAATAAATAGTAAAACTTGATACTAAAAATAACCCTACACGACAACACATCAAGTTTTTGGTGCCGTTGCCGGAGAGTGAAATAATTTAACCTTTAATTTTATTAGTATTTCTAACCATTAATTAGTTTAGCTTAGTGTAATCTAATTAATCTAATTCTGTTTGTATTTAATTGCATCGCGTGTTTAAATAGTGTGTTTAAATTCCTGCATTATTTAGTAATTGTTTTCTAAGTATTCTGTTCTGATAGATTACCTGATACGACGTATCCACCAGTTGGATACGACTCATTAAACCTTCTACTCAGAACAACGTATTGAATTCTACAGTCTAAACAACGTATTCTGTTCTCCCAAACAATACGGCGTTTTCTGTGACTCCAATACAACGTACTGACATTCAACAGATACATACGACGTATTCAAATCAATTGAATACGACTTATTTTTCAACTGATACAGTAACAGTAGCTATTTTTCGTATTCGATTTCCTGTTTTATGTGTTCTCTCCCCCGAGAGCACATCCTATTGTTCATTTGTTACTATTCTCTAGAAATCATTTGACGAAAGATATGGATGGGATTGTGATAGCAAAGCCAGATCTTGATGAAACTCATGCTACCCCAAGCCTTGCCAAACAAAATCTTGCTAAACCAAAAACCAACAATGATGTGAAAATTGAAATCAACAATGAGTTACTTAGAGCTATGTAATAATGCCTATGATGGAACTGAAGCAGATGACGCAGTTGATCATATTGCTAGGTTTTTTGAGATATTGGATCTAGATAAAATACCTGATATTGACCCCGAGCAACTGCGTATTTTTGCATTTCCACTCTCTCTTACCGGGACAACACGTAGGTGGTGGATGCACGAAGAGGGGTAACAAAATTACCACTTGGATTGAATTAGTTGATAAGTTTTTTTGCAAATACTACCCACTATCGCGTGCCAGTAAAATAAAGATGAATGATACTAAAGGAGATGGTTAGAGTTACCTCAAGTTTATGATTTGGTTGAACTCAAAATTCAAAAATCCTGGGAGGATGAATAGTGTGACTAAGAGTGCACTGTGGGATTTTTAGGCGAAAGGATGCAATAATGAAGCACTCATTAATGATTTAGTGTCAAGTGACACTAAATCAAACAAGTAGGTTTTGTGAAGTAAAAAGCCTGCACAAAAATGTGCCAATACAACTGTTTATGTTATTTTTAGTAATATTTGTTTCTATCATTTACAATATCTAGGTGGCTCTTCTATCATAATATTATTTTTAATCTTAATAATCATTATTTAATAACCAATACCAAAACCTATTTTAAACCCATTAACATACCAAACGGGCCCTAACACTTTTTGGCAATTTGTCAATATTGTATATTTCAAACCATGTGGAATGACGACGAAGAAATTGAGTGTTGTGACGATGGTGTAGACGGGTTTGAGCCAGTTTCTTGTTGGTATGACGGGTTGAGATTGAAAAGGTTTGTGAAATGCCCTTGCTCATTTGGATTTTAAGACATTTTATTTTTTTTTGTTTTTGAGAGAAGTTTTAAAAGGTTTGTGTGATTTTGTGTTAAGTGAGTGTGTATATTTATAATAAAAAGGATTGAAAAAAAAAATCTCTGACATTAATTCTAGCCGTTGAACGGCATTGTTTCCATTTTCTTTTTGTCGTGTAATGCGTTGGTTAAGTGACAATTTGCAACCGACGAAGGAAATGACGAAGCCATGTGGTGTCATGGCTAACATTTGACAAATGCCACATGTGACTGACGAAACAAACAAATCACCACACCTAACCCTCTCATATATGATACCAAACCCTCTCATATATGATACCAGTTTTGAACCCATACCACCACCCATTGTGAATGAAAATAAGAAACCAAACGCCCCCTTAATTTTGTTTCCATTAACTGATACTCGAGTAAAAGTTTGACACGTGTAAGAAAAATATGATGATCCTATTTATGCAAAAAAAACACAGACACACTCGTCCTAGGTAGCTAAAAAATGGGGTCTGGTTTTATAGCATTGAGTAAAACTGAGATTTTGATGATGAATGCTGGTAAAGGGTTGTTGGTTTTACCTTCTTCACCTCATGAAATTGTCACTCTTCTTCAGGTTACTTACTTTTTTTTTTCTTCATTTCATGCTTTTCTTGGCTTATTTGGTTTTCGGCTTATGTTTCATAACCTCACTTTTTGTGCCTTATTTTCAAACTTTTCAGCTTATTATTACATGATAATAAGCTTATATAAGCCGAAAAATTCAAGATAAGCCATAAAAAATGAGCTTATTATGAAACATAAGTCCAAAACCAAATAATCTCAGCGTTACTCAATGTTAAACCTTTTTTTTATTCATTTCTTATTTCATTCTTGTATTGTATATATGTACTAAAGTTTATGTGTACAGTGTATATGGTTATGGTCTTCTCTGTTTAGATTCGTTTTTAATCCGGATTTGTTGGGTGTTTGTTTAAGCTTATATATGGCCTTACGAGCTTATTTGGTTTCTGGCTTATATTTCATGTTTTGAGACTTGTGGGCTTATATAAGCTTATTCGGCTTATGGCTTATTTGGTTTTGGGCTTACGTTTCAAAAACCTCACTTGTGGGCTTATATAAGCTTACGGTTTATTTAAGTCTATAAGCTCTACTTGATAACCTCATAAGTCGAATGAAGTGGGCTTATGAGCTTTTGCAAATCCATTTATGCTCATAAATTGGCAAAATAAGCTAATCCAAACACCCCTTCGTGAAAAAAAATGTCAAAATGGTAGTCATCTTTTATAAAAAAGGTTTTATTAGGCTTTTATATGAGGGTAAAAATGATTATAGCTTTCATATAAAAGAAGCATGTTAAAATAAGCAGCTCTCTACTTGTGCTATTTGGCCCCTAAACAAGCAGCCCATTAAGCTGATAAGCAGTAATAATAAGAAATCTCGCACACCCCCTTGGGACTTGTTTGATAGTAAGGGCCTGATTTTTGTGGATTATGATGTAGGCTATAATACAATTGATTCGACTTTTCTATCATGTTTTATTAGTTTGAAGTAGGTTAGGTGAGCTTATTAAAACAAGTTCAAAATGGCTAATAATCTTAAGGTTTTCGACTCCATCCAAGCTCTCAAACGACATTGTGTTCTGATAACGCAATAAGCCCTTTTAAGGAAGATTTAACCAAATGCCCTCATAGTGATGTTTTTACTGAACATGGTTTTCATTTCGGCTCGTATTGTTTTGCTACAATTATCAGTTTATAACTCTATGGTGTATAACTATTATAGGAATTGGAGAAACGTCTACTAAGGGTGCGCCAAATGCCAACCCAATCGATGAAATATGCATTGCAACCAGTAATCGAAGCACTGATTGCTAAACAACTGTTAAAACATCCTGATATGGATGTAAATATCTCAGTTGCATGTTGCATCAGCGAAGTCTTGAGAATTATGGTTTATAAAACGCCATACACTGATGAACAAATGAAGGTATGAAACATCTCTCGTGTAGAATCTTTAGACTAGCATAATGTACCATACAGCTCGTAGGTAACCACCACCCTTTCATTGGTGTACAGGATTTTTTCGAACTGGTTGTGATCACACTTGAGAAGCTATCATCTGCATCTGGTGGATGGTATAATAGAATGAATAAAGCTCTCAAAACATTAGACAAGGGTAAATTATCATTGATTATGTGTGACCTGCAGCTGGACGGACTGATAGTTCGACTATTTAAACAGTTCTTAACCGTTGCTGAGTAAGAACTTCTATTTCTTTGCTTGACTTGTCCTATAAAGTTTTACAGCTTCACTGGTTTCTTGTTTGTGTACTCCTTTAGTAGAATGGAACAATTTTTGTGCTATTACTAGAGGTGTGCACAAGCCGGTTCTGCTTTGACTAACTGAAACGAAAATGTTTGTCAGTTAGATTATTTGTGGTACTAATTTTTGGCTCGGTTCGATATATTATACGTGGTCTTTTCACTAAAACCAAATCTAAGGTTTTTCCATTTAAATTCTATTCTACAGGCTTTTTTGGTGTTTCTGCAAACCACCTTGCTAAAACACTCCATTTGCTCAAACTCAAAATCTTGACACTTAAAAAATATCGTACATGCTCGTGCTGTTATAGGAAAATTCTTTTCATTAACCTGAAATAAAGAATAAAAACGCTAATATTGTACTTTATGTCATTTATTGTTGGACTTCTAAGCTCTACTAAGTGTCTTTCTATCTTCTGACTTTTAAGCCCAATACCCGCGGTGTTACCACTTAAGATGAAGACCAACTATCCGTCATGAGAATAAATAAAACTGAGCATAGAATCATGAGCTTGTAGATCTAATAGTCACACGTGTGCGAAAGGAGAACAAGGTGATCATTATGTTTTCATCTACCACCAATTACATCATATACTGAAGTATTGTATCTCTTTGTAGATTGGTTCGCCTGTTTGTTGGCAACTAGGGAGAGAAGTTCTCAAGAGGTGTGCTACTCAACTTAAACCGCATCTCCCTAAAAAGGTACGAGATATGGGCTTTAATATTCATGATTATTTATAAAGTGGCTGCTCGTAGCTGTGACTCAGAAAATGAAATTTGGTGTTGGTAAACAGTTTCATATTTGATATCACGTCTTTTCCAGGTGGCAGAAGAAGTTTACAGTCCTTTGAGGGAAACTATTCCATCTTCAACTGATATGAGTAAGTTGGGGAACGATGAAACTCGTAAGAGGAAACTCGAGTGTCTAGATGGAAGCAGAAATATGGTGCAGCCTGTAAGACGTTGCCGGATATCCGAAATGAAAAAAGTAAAAGACATTGACAATCACTGATGAATCCACCGTTTCCAACCAAAATCTGTAACAGAAGGTGAAAGGTAGCAACAAAAAAAGATAATAACACTTCATGGAAGTGAAGACCGCCTGCTTCTGATAACTATTCCTAAGTTATAGGCAGCAAAAAGTCGGTCAGGACGGTAACTGGTCAACTGGGGTATTTTTTGGAGTGGGTCAAAACAGATAGGGCCAACCCACAAAACGCTTTTTGTATTACTGTCCGTAGATCTAAGTTAAAATAATATTTTTACGATGATGAAATAAAGTTTATGAGATAAATAGATAATGAAGTTTGTATGCATTTGAAATACAAGTTGAGTGACTGTTGACCATTGAAACGCGTTAAAGTTCGTTTACAGTTAACTCAAATTCAAGAAAGTTCTCATTTGTAATAGTTTATAGGCAAAGTATAGCCCAATTGACCCGTCACTCCGTAGATGTCGACTAATTAACCATCTATAATCCTAGACCTCCATAAACCAAAAAACATGATAACCTCATCATTCTGGCTATACTGATCATTTTCTGAATAATACATATCTATATTTAATCCGGCTCAGACTTTGAGCATGGTGAAAATTTGGTTGGGAGATGACGTTAAGAAGATAAAAGTTTGTGGCCTGCAGATAAAAAGTAAGTAATCAAGCACTTGCTGAAATTTTTGAATCCAATGCACTATGCTGTTCAGATGAATTTTTTATTGAAAATCTTTTACATGCAGCGTATTACCAAGGCGTTTGTGAAAATCCTTCGGACTTGTAGAAAAAAGAGTCACAAGTTGTGTTTGTTAACAATACATTCGTTGAGGTTATGATTGCACATTATCATTATATTCTGGTATGTAGACTAACATATGTTGCTATATATATTTTAGGTACTTTATGATGATGGCGAAGAAGAACTCTTAGACCTCAAGCAGGAACAGTGGGAGCTTGCTGAAATGGCGTCCAGATTATCTACGTTTGAGATCAAGCTGATGAACGCCGGGAAGGGGCTATTAATTTTGCCTTCATCAACTGCTGAACTTCTCAACGTTCTTGAAGTAGGGTTCTCTCCACATATAATCTATTTATGTTTGGTTTTTTCGTATTTTTTATTGTTTGCCACATTTAACAATCTGGTGTTTTATTGTAATAGCAAATGGAGAAACTTCTAAATAGAGTGCAACTGCATAAGGGGAAAGAAACGCTATCTGAATCAATGAAATATGCAATGCGTCCAATAATAGAGGCACTCGTTGCTAAAGAACTGTTGAGACATCCTGATATGAATGTGAATATCTCAGTTGCATGTTGCATCTGTGATGTCTTGAGAATTATGGATGACAATGCGCCATATAATGATGAGCAAATGAAGGTATGAAACATCTGAACTATCTTTTAGTTTAAGTCCCAAGTAATCACCCTTTTCTTGTTGGTGCACAGGACTTTTTTGAACTGGCTGTAATTACGTTCGAGAAACTATCTGGTGGATGCTATACTAAATTGTTTAAAGTTCTCAGAACCTTAAGTCATTTACCATATTCGCTGCTGAAGTCTGACCTGCTGCTAAAAGGACTAATAGTTCGACTATTTAAACAATTTTTAACGTCCGCTGAGTAAGAACTTTAATTCTCTGCTGGCTAATACTCTGCTGGCTAATATAGTGCAAACTGTTTATACTCAGCTGCGTTTTTTTCTTTAGCTCAAATTCCTCTGGTGCTGTATCCAAGATGAAGCAAATTATGATCATTATCATAGAGCAAAGTGAGCTACTCGATCTTAAGCTTGTAGATCTCCTAGTCACAAGTGTGAGAAAGGAGAATCAGGTGATCATTATGTTCTCATTCACTATTAATCACATCTCCTAAACAATATAGAATTACTGATGCACTGTTCCTCTTTTAGATTACTTCACCTGCTTGTTGGAAACTGGGGAATGAAGTTCTCGAGAAGTGCGCTGCCAAACTTAAATCACATCTCCAAGATAAGGTACAGTATATGTTAATTGCACATCATGATTATTGTATCAGAAAACGACATTACCATGTTTGTTAATTTCTAATCTTGCACATACTAATACTGAAGTAACCTTTATGATAATAGAATGCTATCCCGAGATTATTGTTAAACTTAATTATAATTTTCCAGGTGGCGAAAGACAAATGCAACTCTCTGAGAGAAACTAATGAATCTGCAACTAATACAATCAAGTGGAAGATAACTGCAATTAAAAAAATGAAACTTGGGTGTAAAGATGGAAGCAGAAATAGAGTGCAGCCTGTAAGGCGTAGTAAAGATGCAGCTATGCATACAGTTAACATTCACTCTGAAGTTGAAAAGAAAACCCTTTCATCTGGTGATCCATCGATGCCATCCATATCTGTTATAGAGGTGAATGTTTAACACGAGAGAAAAAACACTTGATAGAAGAAACCCCATCTACTTCTGAATACTATTACTTATTGGAAAGTGTCGGTCGGATTGCTAATGTGTCAAAATAGGGAATTTTTGAAGTGGGTCAAAACCCTTTCATTTTCTTTTCTTTTTTCACTTACCTTTTCTTTTCTTGATTATATTTTAGAAAATTAATGCTTTAGATATGACTAAAAAGCTTCTTCTACAATGATAATTTAACTATTGAAATAAAACGAGTGAAGGAAGTTATATACATTCTTTAAGTCGTTTCCATTCCCACATTTTTTAGGATTTTCCTTTTAGACCCAAATTGACCCGTTTACTCATTTTGACCCAACAGATCAGAAGTTGACTAGCATTTGCTCTGAGGTGTCAATTAGCATTTTGCATATACCTTTTGCATTTTGACTAGTGTTTGTTTATGTATCATATTAGGTATCGTCATGATGATAATGAAGAAATGATAGACCTCACAGAGAAACAATAGGAGTTGCATGAAAACGTGTCTACTACACCAGATTCTGTATACATCTACCCCTCTCGTTATACTCTGGAATTTCTTTACGCGCTAGATGCTATACATTTCTAGGACTTGTATTAGAAGGAGAAAATTCAACCCAAAGTTACAAAACTGGTCAATTTATGCTTATCTGTTAATCTGTTGGGTTTGTATGGAAAAACTACATATCCAAATGGGCTAAACTCAGAAGAAGTGATATTGTGGGTTAAAATGGGTCGGGTTAGGTTGTCTCATGTTGACCTGTAAACATTTTGGTCATTTTTCTTATATTTTACAAATGATGGAATTAAAAAATGGAAAAAAACTAACGTATCAACATAACTGGTTTGACCCGTTTAATGAAGAACTGAAGCAGATGCAGCCAACATTGATGTTTCGTGGCTTCAAGCTCAATTAGGTATCATCCGCACACGGAATGAAGCCTTGAAAAAAAACCACTTCACTTATGGAGATGAAAGTAAACATCATTTTGGTAAAACGGGCTGCCCGAACTGATCTGACAGAGAGATGTGGGTGATGTGTTGGCAGCTCAAGAACGGTGTGTGTGAAGGCAGAATAAGACGTGGTGTATAAAAGTACTCGATAAAAGGGCTGATCTTGTTTCAGACAAGCCAATCAGCACTATTATATCTAAAAGGGCTGCCCGAGCTGATATGAGGGAAAGATGCAGGGAGCGTGTGGTTGCTCAAGAAGAGTTTGAAAAGGCTGAAAGGTGCGTCACAGTACTCGATCTTGTTGAAAAAAAGCTAAGCAAGGATATTTTGGAATCTCAAGGTGAAAGCACTCATGGCTAAAGCAACAAAGTATATAGGCTTTTAAAATTATGCTATGATATGTAAATAATAGAAGATAGCTATAGTCCCACAGGCATGCCCAGCCCCAGGCCTCTACATTATCACACTTATTTCAGAAAGAGCTTATATTGTTTCTAATGGGGCGAGGCCTCTTATGTAGAAGACTTATGCTTGTCAAATATATTAAGATCATGAGTCTGTCCTATTTTTTAGCGGTGGCGTAACAAGTAGGTTGGTTTGCTCTACTAACAGGTCAAATGGTTGCTGTCAAAAGGGTATAGATTAAGTGCAGGTAAAAATGGTCAGACGGCAACACATTGTCACATCTTCTGCTATTTAATAGCCATATTCAATGAAGGTTTGGTCTATTAATGGGTCAAATGGTCCTGCACTCGATTTAGCTTGATATTTGTTTAGTTTACCATCGTATAATCATGTTGAACCGAATAGTTTTGTGGTTTGAATTGATAGATATAATACGAGATTTATAACCCTGTGAGTCGAATGAACACTACAGAATCTTGAGAACAATTTGCATGAAGGTTTATTTGAATCTTGGTTGTGCAGAAAAAAAAAACAATTTCAGGAACTAGTGTAATCTCTCTTGAAAGAATCTATGCTTGATCCATTGATTTTTGCCTGCCATTTGTTAAAGTCTCCCAAAATACCTTCCAAACATAAATGTATCATCAACTAGCACGTAGTATGGAATATTAACTATACTAAAAGAGACTAATACTAAGACTCCCACAATGCTCAAGCTGCAGCACCACACACCAAGAACCAGCTGCCAGAATCACTAGGAAGACTATCATAGACCTTTTAATGGATGCCATTACTTTCATATCAGATCATACCATATACTAACTTCACATTCAAGCGACTTTCAACAATCCAAAACAGTCTAGCAGAGTTAGTTATATAAGACACTTCAAAAACGGGAAACTACCTTATGATAGACTACATTTCCTTTAAACCATCAGCAGTGTCAAGAATCCATATCTGATTTCTTAGTAGTCCCGGATAATATTTACTGAATGTGGTCTCCAACTCATTATTATTCTTACCAATAATCACGCTGCTAGCGGAACTTGTGGTTCTTCGTAACACAAGGAAAAGCGGAGCGTATACATAGTGCAAGTCATTAGCCATAAATAGGTATTTCTTTATATATATATATGAATAAGAAACTTTCCGATACAAGTACTATCAGCTAGGACCCAACAATTGATCCGGAGAAAGATAATAGCTTGAATCAGGATCAAGATACTACACAGAATCAGAAAACTCGTCGTCTATCTCTAGTATATCAAGTACAAATTTAATTCTAGCCTACTCGTTTCCTGCGTCTCCTCCATACTCCGAGTGTCCCAACTTTCCTCTAACCAGTCATTCTAGCAGACCACATCCGACATTATAGGTCCAGCGGTCAAATTAATGGACTAACCTGTATGCACCAAAGCGCCACCTCTACTAGCTATTGCTTTTCATCCTCTATGTAGTTACCTCCCAGATGAAATTGCTAAAGAAAAACGATAGAGGATGAAAAGCGATAGCTATTGCTTTTAATCAAAAGTTGCTTTTTATGATGCTTTTTTCACTAATGAAATTGTTAAAGAAAAACGAATGTGGAACGAAAATTTATAAGAAAAACGAGATATTTGTAGAAATGGAAAATATGATGATGATGTTGACAATGAAATTATAAAACTCAACGAAGAGACTTTTAAAACTATTACTTCTTATACATTTAGATCAAGCTATTTCAACGCTAAAAAGTAAATTTGACCAATTTAAATTTTATAAGGTATCTTCAGTTTACCATAACAAGCTAGCAAAGGTAGTTGTTTGAAGCTTAAAAGGTCTTTAAGCATATTATAACAATTGTTTAGGTATTAACGGTATAGATTTATTTTTTAAACTATGAGTTTTTACTTTTTAGAGAAGTTATACATGTGAAACATTGGTACACCATTAATATACTTAATCAAATTATAAATATAAACTCATTCCCTAATACTTATATATATGGCGTATAGAATAATGTTAACCATTTCAGTAACAATTTCTTAAGCAGAAAAAAATATTTCGATGTTAAAGCTAATTAAAAGTTATCAACGATTTAAAGTGTCACCAAAATTAGATTTATTGGCTCAATTATCAATTGTAAATGAATAGTTCGCTTTGTGTT
>BQNB010103838.1:6438-23946 GCA_026074375.1 Tanacetum coccineum
ATCAAAGGTGAACAAACTTTATTTGCATCAGTTTCTCATAGACACGAACAAAACTCCTCTCTTCTTTTGTCTTAAGTTTCTTTATAAAACTGAACATACCAGACAAAAACACCACGACACTATTTTTTGTGTCATATCATCCTCCCACCTTTTTCGTGCCCACCACCGCTTACATCCATTTACCACAAATCTTGACTTCAACAACAACACGCAACACAAAAAAACTAACAAATCACATCGAATTATGATGTTGAGTTTTTTTTGTTTTTCACGGTTTGTTAACCACCATGGCTACAACATCCATTCAATTCCTTGCCTTCATAACCCTATCATATCTTCAAATCCAATGTCATATCTAAATAACACCCAATCGTTTTTCTTTTTGTATTGAATCAAAAATATTTTTGTAGATCTAGAAACTCGAACTGCTATTCTTATTGGCAATGATAGTAGTTTTTTTGAGCAAAGATCTTGACGTGGATATTGAGGATCTGGGTTTTGTGTGTTGAAGATTTTTTTTCGATGTTGTTTTTTTTGTGTTGGTGAATGAACAGATGTGAGTTTTTGTAAAGGCTGGTTCCTTTTTTTGACGTGAGTGGGATGTGTTGTGAGGTAAGGATAAGGTTTTTTTGTGTGACATTGGGAATGGGTTCCTTCAGTTCTCGAACCTGAAGATTGGACGAGAACTTCCTTGAAGCTAATAGTGTACATCTTCCCCTTAAAAATTGCAACATCAGTAGCGTTTTTGAAGATGCATTATTATGACTTAACACAACTGCTATTAGTAATCTTTTTAAAAAGATCTGGATCATAAGAATAATCCATAGGTTCTTGATACCACTTGTTGGTCCCTAAAATCGTGTAAACATATAACTATATATTTAACACGAAACCATTAAGATACTAATAATACAATTAGTACTTTTCAACGTTTAACTCTTTATTGATATAAATCATAGAATTATACCCAGTTGTTGGCGAAACAACAATCGGGATTGAATGACAAATAAACTCTCCTAATATGAACCGCAAGCATCTTCGCTTAGTGAGTTCTAGGAGAGGATCAAACCTATCAACTAATACCTTTGGCCTAAGGTATTTTTGTGTATATTTAGGAATGGATACCATACACTACAAAAAAGTCAAAGCTTCTCATGAAAGCTTCACAAAGAACCAAGCAACCACTCTGTGTCCTTTGTCTTCTTTTTCTTCTTTTGTATTTATTGGAAAGGTAGAGCCTTTGTTTACATAAAGTACAAGTAAATCACTCTTTTACTTTATGTTTTCTTTTGCTTTTAGCTTCAAGGAAGTTCTCGCCAATTCCAATCTTCAGGTTGTAGTGATGATCTTCAGGGAGTTAGTAAGCTATTGTCAACACTTACTAACTCCATCATCCTGACCTGGACCTTTCTTCACTCGCTGAGAACCGCCTCAGTTTGTGCCGAGTCTATTTCTTCAGACTCTGAAGGATTACTTGAGGATGACTCGCTGAACATAAATATATTCAGCGACTTAATTATCTACTTAGGATCTTTTTCATACAAATCCTGTACAAGGGAAAATTAGGCATTAAATTGGCATAACAAACTATTTTCTCATCCACTATGTGTATTGACATTGTTTTTACCGTGTAAATATTTACTTTTAACGTTTTTTCTTGAAGACATTCGATGAGACGGGTTACGTTATTAGTTGCCCTAGGAGAAACTCGCCTAGGAGTGTGATCACTCTAGTTGTAATCGATGACAGAGCATATATCACATTACACAGTTAGAGCCTTGGATATTACGGATAAGGCGAGAAGGAATAACAGGAGAGTGCTATGTCCTTGTTTATATTTTAGGATTTTTAGTTTTAGTCTCGGTGCTTGTGTCCATTATGATGCTTGTGTTTCGAGCACAGTTCTAATTATATTTTATGGGTTGTTGTCTTTCGTTTTAAACTTTTGGACTTAAGGTTAAGTGACTACAAACATTTTGGACTTTGTTCCCTTGCGGTTAGTTACTTTCGGTGTTAAAATTTTGGGATTTGATGTATGGCTAAGTGCAAATTTTTGCTAAATAATCTTATTTTTCCCTTTTTGGTATAAAAAAAATGTTTACCTTTTTCTTACATAAATTTTATGTGCTAAAATCTGTTACATGATTTCATTGTTAAATTTCTTTTAACAATTTTCAAAACATATATATATATAAGTTACGCGAAATGTACTTGGGTCAAAGAATTTATCAAACAAATGTTTGTGTTCAATTGTAGAACCATGTCTCAAGGATGGAAACACGTGATATAACAACATGAGCTGTAATGTACACTCTAGTGACTCCCGTACCGTATTCTAAACCGATGAGTCAGATTACACCATTAGTCGCCACATGAATGACTTGCCAACCAGCATGGTCACATTAATCGCTTTATTGTATAGCCACGGTCTTTGAGACTCCTTTTGAGATAAAAGGATTGATAGAAGAATGAGAACCTTATGCTCATTAATCTGGTTATGTGCGTTAACCAGTATAACAATTTTCGTTCTAACGTTGTGTTTCGGAGATGGTACTGATTTGGACGAGTCGAAGTCCTTTGGTAACAAAACATGTACAACTGAGATATCTTCTTGAATACCTTTTTAAAACGTGGTGCACTAGTATTTTTCAACGGATACATCATTTTAGCATCAAAACCTACGTAATACAAGGCACGTTTAAACATTAAATTTTGTTGAATATCATTATTTAACCCACGTTTGGAAAAATATTTTTATTATCAAAATATAATCTTTTTTGCATCGGTTTCAATGTGTTTAGTCATTTTGAGTTCAAATTTGAAAATCTTTATTATAACATCAAATTTTAAAAATCATTATTATTTTCACTTTAATTTTAATATATATATATATATATATATATATAACCATTATTATACGTACTTGAAATACATTTTTGGTCAAAACATTTTTACTACGGTTTATGTTGAAAACCCAACTTTGTTGGAGGTTATTACGAAATACAAACTTTTTACAGACGTATCTTTTTGGATGACAATCATATTGGAAGATTTAAAACTATGTATGTGAGAATGTTTATATTTTTCTCTATATAAACTTGTGTGGCATCTTTGTTTACACGATTGTTATTTCAATAAATTTTAAAGTTGCATTATATATATTCACAGTACTTAAACTATACTTTGATCAAGCTATTTACTTAAATAAATGTTGTGAACAAATTTTAAAACCATATCTCCAAGTTGAAACACGTGCAACTCAGGAACGAATCTTGGAAACCAATTATTGTACATTTGTACCCTACTACACTAGAACGAATGCGACTTCTATATCACCCAGACCCTGTGTTGGCTATTGAGGGAAACCATAACCAAAGGAAACAATGAGAATCAGGCGCGTGGTAGAGCCTTCGTCAT
Source organism: Tanacetum coccineum (assembly GCA_026074375.1). Classification (NCBI taxonomy): domain Eukaryota; kingdom Viridiplantae; phylum Streptophyta; class Magnoliopsida; order Asterales; family Asteraceae; genus Tanacetum; species Tanacetum coccineum. The sequence continues at coordinate 9,856 of BQNB010103838.1, forward strand.
AGGTGCTGCTGAAGCTCAGCAAGATCCAAACATTGTGATGGGTACTTTTTTCTTTAAACGATCATTTTGCTACTGTATTATTCGATTTCGGTGTCGATTTTAGTTTTATTTCTACCAAATTCTTGCCTTCGATTAACGTGAAACCTAGTGCTATAAACCCCAGATACGAGATTAAAATAGCTAATGGTCTAAAGATAGAAACCAATAAGATTGATTGTTCGCGGATGTAGACTAGAACTAGAAGGTCATATGTTTATCATTGACTTAATCCCTTTCGGACAAGATAGTTTCGACATGATTGTAGGAGATTGGTTGTCAAATCTTAAGGCTAAAATAGTTTGCTATGAGAAAATAGTCTAAATCCTTTACCTAATGGATAGATTTTGGAAGTTCATGGAGAGCGTCCCTAAGGGAACCTGAAACAGTTGAAGACTATGAAAGCAGATAAGCTGAAACTAGAAAACATCCCCGTTGTAGGTAACTTTCCAAGTGTATTTTCAAAAGGTCAACTAGGTTTACCCCCGTTTCACAAAGTTGAATTTCACATAGATCTTGTCCCTGAAGATATGCTTATTGAAAAATCACCTTACCGTTTGACACCTACGGAAATGCAAGAACTGTCAAACCAACTCAAAGAGCTCCAAGACAAAGGTTTCATACGACCTACTTCTTCACCTTGGGGAGCTCTAGTGTTGTTTGTTAAGAAGAAAGATGGTTCGTTCCGTATGTGTATAGATTATCGAGAACTAAACAAGTTGACTGTCAAGAACCGTTACCCTCTTTCTAGGACCAATGACTTGTTTGATCAACTACAACGGTCACGATATTTTTTAAAGATAGACCTTCGTTCTGGTTATCACCAGCTGAGAGTACGTGAAGAAGATATTCCTAAAACTACATTCAGGACGAGGTACAGACATTTTAAGTTCACGGTCAAGCCTTCCGGTTTGACTAATGCTCCTGCGGTATTCATGGACCTTATGAACCGCTATGTAAGTCGTATCTTGACAAGTTTGTCATCGTCTTCATTGAAGACATCTTGATTTATTCGAAGTCTAAAGAGGAGCATGAAGTTCATCTGAAGTTGATAATGGAGTTGCTTGAAAAAGAGAAGTTGTTCGGAAAAATTTTGAAATGTGAATTTTGGCTACAAGAGGTTCGTTTTCTCGGACATGTAGTGAACAGTGAAGGTATGCATGTGGATCCCAACAAAATTGAAGCAGTAAAGAATTGGAAGCCCCTGAAGACCCCAACAAAGGTTCGTTCATTTTTAAGATTAGCAGGATATTATAGGCGATTTATCGTAAACTTCTTGAAAATTGAAAAACCTCTCACCCTGTTGACTCAAAAAGATAAGAAGTTTAAGTGGGGTGATGAACAAGAAAACGCTTTTCAGACGCTAAAGGACATGTTGGGGGATGCCCTAATTCTAGCACTTCTCAAAGGACCAGATGACTTTGTAGTTTATGGTGACGCATCGAACCAAGGTTTTAGTTGTGTGTTGATGCAGAGGAACAAGGTGATTGCATTCACATCCATGAGAAAAATTATACCACTCATGATTTAAAGTTGGGCGAAGTAGTATTTTCTCTCAAAATCTGGAGACACTATTTGTATGGAACAAAGAGTGTTATCTACACTAAGCATAAGAGCCTTCAGCTCATCTTTGGTTAGAAAGAGCTAAATATGCATCATAGACGATGGATAGAACTTTTTAGCGATTATGACTGCGAGGTTCGCTACCATCCAGGTAAGGCGAACGTGATGGCTGATGCATTGAGAAGGAAGGAATGGATGGAACTGAGAGGAGTTCGAGCTATGAGCATGACAATTAGTTCTAGCATCAAAGCTAGGATACTGGAAGCACATAGTGAAGCTTCCAAGGACTTCAATACTCTAGCAAAAATGTTACAAGGATTGGACAAGTAGTTTGAAATAAAAGACGATGGCGGACTATATTTTGTGGAGCGATTTTAGGTGCCAGTATTTGGCAACGTGAGAACTTTGATCATGGTTGAAGCCCATGCATCATAGTATTCTGTACATCCTGGACCGGACAAGATATATTATGATCTGCGAGACTTATAGTGATGGCCTGGAATAAAAAAGGATATTGATATTTTCGTTAGCAAGTGTTTGACTTGTTCTAAAGTCGAGGCAGAACACTAGAAACACTCGACATTGCTTCAACAGATAGAGATTCCCAAGTGGAAGTGGGAGAAGATCACTATGGATTTCATAAAAAAATTATCAAGAACTAGTAGCGGACACAACACGATTTGGGTCATTGTCGATCTACTGACTAAATATGCGCATCTCTTAGTTATCTGTGAAGATTACAAGATGGAAAGGTTTGCAAGACTATACATCAACGAGATCGTGGAAAGGCACGGTGTGCCTGTATCAGTCATATCTAATTGTGATTGTCGATTCATATCACGATTTTGGCAATTGTTACAGAAAGCATTGGGAAGGCAGCTGGATATGAGTACTGATTACCATCCACAGACCGATGGCCAGAGTGAGCGTACCATTCAAACTTTGGAAGATATGCTTAGGGCATGTGCAATTGATTTTGGCAGAATTTGGGATACCCATCTACCACTAGTCGAATTCTCGTACAACAATAGTTACCACTCGAGCGTGAAGTGTGCAATATTTGAAGCTTTATACGAAAGAAAATGTTGAACGCCCATTGCTTGGGCAGAAGTTGGAGAGAGCTAACTTAATAGACCAAAGATTGTCTAGGAAACAACAAACAAGATTTTTCAGATCAAGGAAAGACTCAAGATTGCAAGAGATCGCCAGAAAAGCTATGATGACAACTGGCGAAAGCCGATAGAATTCAGCGTTGGTGACAAACTACTACTCAAGGTATCACCTTGGAAAGGTGTAGTACATTTTGGGAAGATAAGCAAACTTTTGCCAAGATATGTAGGACCGTTCGATATTGTCAAGCGAATCGGTCCTGTAGCTTATCAATTGCATTTACCGTAAGATCTTGTAGGCATTCACGACACGTTTCACGTGTCAAACTTGAAGAAATGCCTGGCAGATGTAAATCTACAAGTACCGCTAGAAGAGATCATGATTGATAAAAGCTTACGTATTGTTGAGGAACCTATTAAAATCATGGACCGTGAGGTCAAGAAACTGAAGCAAAGTCGAATTCCTATTGTGAAAGTTTGATGGAACTCCCGGCGAGGACCGTAGTTTACTTGGGAACGTGAAGACGAGATGAAGCGCAAGTATCCGTAACTATTCGTGAGCGCAGAGTCTTAGGACGGACGACCAGAACTTCGGGACGAAGTTCCCTCTAATGGAGGAATACTGTGACAACCGTCTATTTTTGAGGTCAGTAACCGATAGCAAATCTATGACTTTTGACTCCGTTATTCATTTTTTGAGACACTTTTAAATGGTCGTGTCAATTTAATTAATTAAAGCTCATTTTATTAGGAACCCTAGTTATACGAACGCACCTTCGAGCTAATGATCATAGTTAACGGTCTTAACGACCAATGATATGTTCAAGATATTCTAAATAGTTAGTGTCACCACATTTAAAAATTGAGTCTATTTTTATGTATAAACTTCTTTTTAAGTATAACACCACACGTTTATTCGTTTATAGTCTAGACATTTTGAGGTATTATTTACCCACTAAATAAAACTAATACACATCACTTAGTCTTCCTAAATGAGAGATACATAACCCTCCACCTCATTAACACCTCATGCTTTCACACTTGACACTTAGCTAGTTAGTTAACACATGTTAGCCCTTAAGTTACACTTGTCTTTCTTACATAACCAGTACTTAATGCTCACAAACACTCACTTCTCCTATGTTTCACTAGTACTTTTCACACACAAAGCTCTCATTTCCCTCTCCTTTCTTCATTTTGGTCGTTCAAGCATATCAACACCACCACCATCACCAAATTTTGATCAAACTTTTAAGAAAACACAAGAAACATGCTCCATAAGATCATCTAAATACTTGTAAATCAATTTTTTTTATCAAGAAATCATTAAAAGACCACCATCAAGGAACTCATTTAGCTCAGCCCTCAAGTTATTTTTCATATCTCATATAAGATTTCTAGGTAAAAACCTTGGTGCAAGACTACTTGTGTAGTTCTTGCACCAAGAATATTTAAAACTCAATTTTTGTGTACTTTTCTTATGTTTTGTTCATAGATCTTTAAAACACTTTTAAATATGAGTCATTGATGTTAAAATAATCATGTTAGAGTCATTAAAATATGGCAGAACTAAAACTTTTTTGATTTAAAACAATGGTTAAAAATTTAGTACTTTGATGTGTGTACTCAGTATTTTTATGTGTGTACTCAGTGTCCTAGCAACTCTAGCACTTGATTTTACTTCTAAGACCCTCTGGTCATTAAAATGGAAAGAAGTGTCAAAACAGAATACTATTTTTAGTCGGGTTCGTTCGGGTAGGCTAAGTGACTTAATAAGATGTATAAAAATGTTAGAACACACCTAAGATATAGTATAATAAGACTTGTGAAGGGCTTCTATAAGACAATCTAACTTAGTTGAACGGTCACCCAAAATGAAGTTAAAATCGGGTAAAAAATTATGTTTTAGGGTTTATATGGAAAAAAGGTACTTTTGAAGGAACTTAATAAACGGACTAATAAAAGACATGAGCTGATAAACGTCAAACGCGTGTCGTAATAATATATAGTATATCCCGTCAGATAAGACAATTACTTTAGGAAAAATAATAGTCTATCTTCCGAGTGTCGTTTCCACGGCGAGAGATGAATTGAAATTCATGAGAATGTTTCGTTTAGTGCTTGAATGACAAATATTTTGGTTTTGGTTTTAAACTATTTTTAAACTAAATATTAAACTAACATTAATTCTAAAATTAAAAACTAAAAGATTAAACTAAACTGATTTAAAAGATATAAATGACAAATATGCTTGCTAAGTGACGTGAAATGTTCCTTAAGTGCGGGATTAGGTTTAACGAATTAAAGTCCTTCAAAAAAACAAGTTTCATGAAATTAAATGACAAGTAAAGTAAAATGCTTTTTAAAAAAATGACAAATATTTAAATTGCATTAAAAGTAAATGACGGTATGTAAATTGACTAATAATTTTTTTTACACCTTTTTAAAACCGCACTTAAATTCCAAATCATTAATCACTTGCAAACACAAGTTAAACTACTCACTACGCATGGCAAATATCAAATAAGCAAACATTTATAAAATAACAAATTAAATCTACACTAATTAATTGAAAAGGGATAGAAAATGTAACCAAATTGAAGAGCCGTAAATAAACGATAACCACTCAATCTTACAAACTTAATAAACAAATAAGTTTATCATTCTTAAGCTCTACTTTACTAATTAACAAATAAAGGTGTCAACTTTATCTACTAATTACTTTCATAAAAACTATAAAGATTAAAACTTTATCTATTTATCAACCTTATAAGACCCTTAAGCTCCGGCCTTAGATGTAGAAGGATGGAATAAGAAATAAGACATGAAAAGTTAAGACAAAATAAGCTAATAAGATGAAAACTTTTTTAGAAAAATAAGCTATTTTGAAAACTAATTTTTGTAAAAATAAAACTAGATTAAATCTATAAAAAACTACTTTTGAAATAAAAACTAGAATAAGCTAAAAAGCTATCAAGGCTTTTTCGAAGAAATGATGAAAAATATAAGCTTATAAATAAGCCACTTCTCAAATAAGCTACAAGTACCCTTCGAAATAAGCCCTAGCTTAATAAGCTATAAGAAAAAATAGTAAAGTTTAGAACTTTATGACTAAATAAGCTAATTAATAAGCTCTCGAAGATAAAGGTGCTCAAGACTTAATGAATAAGTCGAGTAGGAGACTCATGACACCCTTTTTAGCATTCGAATCGAGCTTAATCAAACAATAAGCATTTTTGAAAAAGTAAAGACAATAATAGGGAAAAAGATGAGATAAGCAAAAGCTATTTTAGAATTTATTCTAAAGACAATAAGCTAATAAAAAAGATGAAAACTTTAGATCTAAATCTACTTAAAACTAAGGTGTTCAATCAAGTGAACTTGGATCGGGTATATTTAAAGATTTAGATCTAAGAAAAATAAGCTAGAATTAAAAAGCAACAAACTTTATGCTAGAAAATAAGCTAAAAATATAAGATCAATTATTTTTAGATCTAATCCACCCGAAACTAAGGTGTTCAATCAAGTGAACTCGGATCGGGTATGATTAAGGATTAGATCTATATAAAGAAAAAAAATAAGCTTGAATAAAAATAAGCAATCGAAAAATAAGCCAAAATAAGCTCACTCGAAAAGCTCTAAATCGAAAACAATATAAAATAAGCTAGTCTAAATAAGCTATGGAAATAGCTTATTAGAATATAAGCTTAAGAGAATGGATCCAAAAATAAGCTATAAGCATGAGCTTATTTGGAAATAAGCAAAAGAAAAGAAAGAGTAGAAGAATAAGCATAAGAAATAAGCATTAAGAAATAATAAGCATTTAATTAAACCAACCTCAAACATCTTCAATAATAAGCTCAAAATCTTGATTACAATAAGCTAAATAAGCTATAAAAGCTTTTACAATAAGCTAAAAATTATACTACACTACTCCTAAATCTACACCTACTACTACTATTTTGAAAATAAACTAATTCTCTAACACCCCCAAATGAGATGCACATCGTCTGTTTTTATAGCCTCCAAGTGGGAGGGGTATTTTCGTCCTTTTAGGTCATCCACCATTCATATTGCAAGATCTGAGGGTATTTTTGGTCATTTAATAGCTCCCACCAACTCATTTATTGCCAATTATTGGCAGGGAAAACGCGTCTTGACAACTCATAACATGCTGGAGCGCGCGCGCGAAGACATTTGCTTGCCACGTTGGTCTTCAGGGGTATCATTCCTCCGTACTGACACGCCTCCGACACGCCTGCAAAGTACCTCGTACACCATCATTAGAATGCCTCCGTGTTCAGCGCACCTACACATGGATGCGACGTGTGTAATTACTGTTCCGCACCATCTCACCGGAGTCTTCACACCTGGGGTCAAAACGGCTACGATAGACAGAGAGAGTCCAAATCGGGTGGCATCGAGAACGTCAACGATCAGTGCTAGGTCAATCGCGCTGTAACTACCGTTGACGCAAGGTTGACAGCGCCGACCGCTCAGGATCACCCGTCCGGGACCCACATCATGTTGATCATAGGCCCACCGCCGGACCACCGGTCAAAGGTAGGGGGGATTGAGCAGGTTCACGCTGCGAGTGCGCTACGGGGCATCGGCAGCCATCGGGGATGCGAGCGTGTGTGAGAGGAGGGGGTGGAGCGCTCTAGAGACGACGGGACAATGGCTGCGCGGGAACCGTTTCTGGTGATCCACCTAGCTGGGGTTAGGCACCAGGCGTCGCTCCGGCACGCTGACGCATAGCCTACGGAGGCTCTAGTCACACGTGTAGCATAGCGGCCCTGTTGTTGAGCCTCGACTGCACATGCGCTACTGGTGATTAAGTGACGGTGGCATGAGGTAACTTCGGGACTTTTACCCCTCCTTGATCATAGGTACAAGATAACGCCTGCGGGACCTGTTAGGGGGTGGGGATGGGGGGAGCGGCGGGGGGGGGGGGGAGGTACTCAAACCGTTGGGCTTAGGAGCATGGTTCTAATTATATTTGCCACTACATTGTAATATATAAGGTTAATATGTTTGGGCATACTCATACATTCTATTTAACCCTTTATTGGCCAGGTTTATTTATACTAGTATTAAAGGTTCAAACAGGGATGAAAAATGTTCAAAATAAAAAGGTTCAAATATGAAAGGCCGGTACCGTTGGACTCATAATTTTGTGCTCTTTCCAATGGTGTGATCGAGGAATATTAACGACTTCGTTTGAACCTCGATAAACGTGAAAACGTCGTCGAAAGTCACCCGAAAATTACCGTTTTTGCTTTGTTTTCAATCCTTTGTACCTGTAAGACATAAAAACACAATACAAACATATTTGCAACATATTTATCCATATTTTAGTGTTTTAGTCTGTTTATTAGCATTTTTCGGTACAAATAATGTGTGTTTTAGCACACATCAGCACCAAAGATAGAAAATGACACAAGACTCAGGAAATACAAACTTTACACTTTAAGCAACTAGCAACTATAAATTAAACTTTATTAACAGTGGTAGGTTACGTGTAAGGGGTGTAACAAAATAAATAGTTGGTGTAATTCCTAAAGGATTGGCTTTACGGGTTGTTCTAGTGGATCATCACTCTAAAGATGAGAGTGGGAGGGTTAACGGGAGGTTAATAACGGTGTAGAGTAAGTAAGTTAATAAACTACAAGTATAGGGATTTGGTTGTATTCTAAGATTTACCAATTTAAACAAGTTACTCCAATTAAATTCATAATACTCATTAATGTGGTCTCGAATAGATATACCAAGCCAAGTTCTAAAGTCTACAACATCACCGGTACACTCATATTTTATGGATTTTAGGTAAACATTTGGAAACAGAAATGTTAAATCCTCACAATATCTAACAAGGGTTATTGTGTGCGAGTTATGTGTAACAAGTAATTTCACAAAAGTATAATTGTAAAAAATTTAAATTTGAGCATAATTTAAGCTTTTTATTATGCAAAATAGGACAAGTAAACATTCTAATCCATCGTTGTACATATAAAACATTAAATACGGGAATTTAAAAAGAATTAGAATGAGAAACTCCCCTGGTATTTGCTCGGTAGATTCTCTATGTTGAGTTTATTAGCAAGAATTCGTGTTGAACAGCCATCTTGAGGGTTTAAGACTCTAACCACCTTTTTTTTAAAAAAAAGGATTTCCAGAATTTGTAACTTACATACCAACGATATCGATTTTTCTTTCATGAGGTCATGTGTAAATTGTCAGAAAACAAATGCAATTCTATCTCCGTGTATTTGTTTGGTTAGACTCAAAAATACCTAAAATTGTACAGGAAGTCAATACGCCGTATCCATTCCCCAGGATACGTCGTATTGATACATGTATACGCTGTATTCGTTTAATGAATACGTCGTATAGACTGTGCTGAAAATAAAGACTAGATAACGTCCAGACTGGATACGCCGTATCCATGGGGTTTGGATACGCCGTATAGAAAATCTGGGAAGACAGACTCGATAAAAATTGAAAATACATTTCGGGTTGTCTCCCGGCAAGCACTTTTGTTTACAGAAAAGTCTTTAAGTTAGACTTGCCCCAATTTAATCCCATCCTTATAAAACAATTTGGGGTCGAACGGGATGCCAAATGGCACATACAAATTCTTGATTAGGAAAATGAATGACATCCCTTTGTTAAGATGATTCCAAGTCATGATATTAAAATTTAAATCCCTTGTTAAAGTGTTTTATTTTGACAAAATTTATTCACAGGTATCATGACTTGTTTCAAAAGTTATTTGACCTCATGTCGCATTTTGTTTTATAAGGGGGGAGCACCAACATCGGTATTTATTACATCAGGTAATGGTTTGACAGATAAATCCCCCGAAGAGTGTTCAATATCGACTTTATCATTATCATTGTCCTTATCCGATTTTGAATCATTGGGATAAATTACGTTAAAAGAAAATAGATCATTAAAGTATAAAACGTTTTGTTCCTCTTCATCACATTTGGACAATGATGTTTCATCTTTTAAATCAAATTCATCGATATGTTGAGGGTTTAAAATCGGTTTAGTTAATATATATGATTTGGACGTTTGAGCATCATTGTAAACAATGGCGGGAAATTTATTCTTAAAATTTTTAAAGTAGTCTAAATCATCAAAATAACTGACCGTAGGCTCGGGTGATGGAAGCAAAGGTATATTAACTTTATCATTATAATTTTATGAATCCGTTTTTAAATTGTTGATAAAAATTAATTTGTTAGAAAATGAATTTTTGTTAAAAGTTACCGTGCAATCTTCATCGTCGGATTCGTCAAATGATATTCTAAAGTCAATTTCATTATTGTTAAGAGAACTTACCATAGGCTCACACGAGAGCATTGCTTCAGATGTTAATGTGTCATTAAAGACTATAGATGGGAATTATGTTTTAACAGATCGGAGGTCGTGAACGTCTTCATTATCCCAGATCTTACCATACATAGTAGTTTCCCAGTTATACACCTTACCACGCCTGCGAGCTTTTTCTTCCTCAAGCCTGATATACTCCTCCATAGTAATGTTGGGGTTGTCCATTTTTAATCTGAAATAAATTCGCTAGGAAAGAAAATTGTCGAATAGCTTAGTACGCCGTATTCAGTAAACTGAATACGCCGTATTGATGATAGAGTCGAATACGCTGTATTGGTTTAAAAAAATTATACGCCGTATCCAATAAATTGAATTGGTTTGAAAAAAAATTACAGCGTACTTTGAATAATGCAGAAAACACACAAACACACAATATGCAAAAATATACAATGCAGAAAATCAAACACACAAAAACAAACACGCAAATATGCAAATTAATCTAAGCTACACTAAATATAAACTAAAACACTAATAAATAAGAAATAAACAACTTCAATCCCCGGCAGCGGCGCCAAAAACTTGATGTGTCATTGTGTAGGTGTTATTTAATGTATCAAGTTTTACAATTTATTTTATGCTGACTTTACCTAAAAATAACACTTTAACGGGCAGTGTACCCAGTCAGATGGAGTTTTGTGGTAAGTAAGGTGTCGATCATTGAGAGTGGAAGTTAACTCTTAATTCTACTGGTATTTTATCTATTTAGTTTTGATACTAATCTAACCTAATTATTCTAATTAAACCTAAACTAACGCAAGGGGGGGTTTCAGTCTGAGAGACTGGTACGAGTTTAGTTCTAATTATCCTAAGGTGATGGCAAATAGCACACACAAGTGATTAACAAAAGATAAGGAAGAGGTCAACTCTTAGGAAAATGTAATTAGCCGTGTTTAATCTAATAATCATGCCTTGAATTGTCTATTGTGCAAATATTGTCTTATTCGTTTGGTGGTATATCATTCTAAAGTTAGGTGGATTTTCTCCCTAGACTAGAGGTTTGTCGCTAGTTAATCCTGTCACAATTAACCTAAACCCGCATAAAGCTCACATCGTTGATTATAATTTATATATAGGAAACTATATTGGTGGTTATATTGAATCCTAGCTCATAGAGGCTTTACCAACTTACTGCTTAATGGAAATTCATATACTAGTAGTCCACACCCACTTAACTACCTATGGAAATAGGACGTTATGTGTAATCCTAAGTCACCGGTTTAGTCTACCTATCACTTAAACATAGATCGAAAAACATGGTTTTCTATTGGTGATCCTATTAGTCTAGCTATATGAGTAAGCATTATATGTTTCTATCCCGAACTCTTAGCCTACGCCCAAACAACATCGAAGTTGTAGCACATTAAATGTGTAGGACTAGATCCAGTTGAATGATAGGAAAAACACGTAATTAAGCACATAAACGGGTATGAAATGATAAACATAATCAACATGAAACTAATAAAGAACAATCGATATAAAGACAAATCAAAACATTATATTATCAGAAACATAGCTAATACCTAAAGGTATTAGCCAATAGTCATTGTAACAATACACGAAATCATAGATGCACGATTAAACATAATGCTAACCTAAATCGCGTATAGTGAGTGTAGTGATTACAAGATTTGTCCCATGATCATACCAACTTTTTGGACCCTTCTTGGTCTTCATTGATCTTTTGGAAATCGAACTTGGTGGTAAAAAGCATACCCTATATCGTTTTTATGATTTGGTATTTATAGGCTCTGAGAATTTGTCGATACGGCGTATTGGAATTCAATACGGCGTATCGAGGTTTCTTGACGTGGGCTCCAAGAATAAAATATTCCAAAATTCTTGTGTAGGAATTTAGATACACCGTATCCGATTTTTAGATACGACGTATTGGCAATACGAAGTATTGGCTGAAAATGTGTTTTTCTTGATTTTTTGACCAAGTCTCTATACGGGCGTGTTCTTCAAAGTCAGGAAATGGTCTTGAGTTCTTCAAAGTCTTTAGATATGATGTATTTATCTAGAATGAAACGGCGTATCGATGTCAGAATTAGTCGACTTTCTTAAACTCTTTGTTTATGCTTCAAAACATGTCTTTTTCTCTATCTTTTGCCAAATACTCGATAACTACTGCAATTCTCAAATATAAACGATTAAGTAACAATTCTTTGCAATAACTATACAAAATGGGTTAATATCTTGGGATAAATGATGCTATAAAATAGATGTTATTTGATGTCATCAGTGCTTAATTTTTCTTCTTTAAGGAGTATACCCAGGTGTACCTTGAGTACTCATCAACAATGACAAGGGTGTATTTTTCATGGTTAATGGACATAGGAATTACAGGTCCAAATAAATCCATGTGAAGAAGATGAAGACATTTCCTGATAGAAGATGTCTATTTTGTTTTGAAGTTGGCCCTATGATTCTTTCCCTTTTCACATGATGAACATGGTTTGTCCTTTAAGTAGACAAGTGAGGGAAGACCAATAACAAGATTTTGTTTTGCCAGTTTGTTAATTGTTTTGAAGTTTAGATGAGCAAGTCTTTTATGCCAAAGCCAGTTGAGATTTTCATAAGCTTTGGCAAAGAAGCACGATTCTTAAGCAAAAGATGTCATGTCAAGAACATATACATCTCTTACTCTTGGAGCAATCATTACAACTTCTTTGTTGGAGTTAAAGATTGTTCCTCTCTTCTCATCAAACTGAACAATATACTTAGCATCACAAAGTTGACAAATGCTAATTTAATTGTACTTAAGACCATTTATAAATGCTACTTTTGTGAAAACTATACCATTACATTTGATAGAGCCATAACCTTCAGTTGTGCATGTAGAGTCATCTCCAAATACTACTTTAGGTCCTGATTGTTCCACGTATTTGTGCAGGTAACTCTTAACACCAGTCATATGCCTTGAACATCCACTATCCAGGTACCAGATGGGTTTCTTGATGTTACACTACACAAATACATTCAGAATGGTTAGTTTTGCTTAGAAACCTACCTTCTAGTAGGAGTCTTTGATCTGTTAGCATTTGATGATTCAGCCCTAGTTGATTTTAGAGCTTCATCCTTTTTTGCTTAAAATTATTCACCTCTTCTGAACCACTCAATGTCATTGTGATTAGTTGTGGTATGAACGGTGCTACCACAGGTTTCACAACATTTCATGACATGATAAGGTTTCTGGGCTTGATTCCTCTCTTTAGAGAAATGATTCTGTTATGACCATGTGTATCATGATCATAACTTCCACAAATATCACATATGGGATAGTTAACATAATCATCAGATAAATGATCGCTGAATCCACAGTGTATGCATGGAGGGAAGAAGTGTTTTGATGGTCTTGGGTTTTTAGGTCTTGATGAAGATCTACCCAGACTTTTGAGATGCTGAGACATGTTCTTGGTAGAAATGTATTAAGCATGATCATAGGTTCTATGATCAGTTCTCTCACACTTTTTGCAAAACAGAACCTTGAAACCATTCTCAGATAGATGATTATTTAGGCCACACAACTCACAACTCTTTTTGAATTGTGTTTTGTATTTGTTTTTAAGTGCATTTTGTGAGACCTGTTGTGGTTGATTATTTCTAGATTAAGATGACTGATTCTTGCTAATTTGTAATTTTAAGTCATTTAGTTCTTTTATTACAATAGCTAATGGAGGATCATCTTCAATTTTCACAGTCTTTAGTTTGCCAGCAGGAGCAGAGTAAACTTTTAAAGCTGTTAAAGCTGAAGAGCTTTTGTTACCCTTAGTAGGAGCTAACGATGATTCATTTATTATGACACCTTTTAAAGCTTCAGCTTTGAATGTGGATTTTGACCTCAAAATTGATTTGATAGTCTTTGGTCCAGAAATAGGTTAAGCACCATCCAACTTCTTCAGTAGAGGAAGAGGGTTGCTAAAGACTGAAGATTCATCTACTGAATCACAATTAGTCGCTGAAGAGTCGGTGAAGGCAACTGAAT